>JAQISU010000628.1:0-48221 GCA_029339505.1 Unio delphinus
CTGGGCAAGCCGGAGAGATGGCCGAGCTGCTCGCCTTCTGCGCCAGTGCCAAGGCGGGCTACCTCACCGGCACCGACATCCTCAACGACGGCGGCGTGATCGCCTCGATGACCGAGCGATCCGAGTCGCCGCCGGCGGCTAGACCAGGTAGTAGAAGTTCGTCGGCTCGGGCCCTAGCGGGGACGGATCCTTCAGTTTCAGCTCGGCCAGCTCGCTGTGCGCGTACCGCACCGCCTTGAGCGTCGCCGAGAAATCCTCGTCCTCTTCGGGGAAGACATGCTCTGCGGCGAACCAACTTTGGAATCCGACGTTGTTCAGCACCGCGAGGGTGTCGGGGCGCACACCGGCCAGGAGCACGGTGACGCCGCGCGCGATCTCCTCCCGCAGGAAATGCTCGACGCGCTCGATGCACACCACGTCGGATGGCGCACCCGTTTGAGCCGCAGCACCACGAACTTGATCTCGTCATCCGCGATCCGTTTGCTGATCTCGGACAGGTATCGATCCAATTCCCGGTGCGGCGCCGAAGAACAGCTCGCCTTCCAAGTCGTAGATGACGACGAACGCGTCCGCGTCCTCGCCGGAAAGCGTTCGCGTACCACCCGTTCGGGGGTGACGATAGTTCTCGGGATTTCAGCTTGGCGGCACGCGGCACGAACAGCAGGATCGACAGGACCACACCGAGCAGCACCGATTTGTCGAGATCGATCGCCACACCGGTGAAGGCGGTGACGATCACCAAGCCCGCGTCGTACCGTGATGCCTTGACGGTGTAGATCAGGCGCTTGAAGTCGACCAGGCGCACGGCGGTCACCAGCAGCAGGCCCGCCAAGGCCGGTTGCGGCACGTACCGCAAGAGCGGGCGAACAACAGCAGGGCGGCGGCAACCGTTGCGGCCGAGACGATCCCGGAGAATCGCGTTTTGGCCCCGGACTGAAAATTGATCGCCGACCGCGACAGCGAACCCGAGCCCGGCAGGCTTTGAAGAAGCCGCCGGCCAGGTTGGCGAGGCCTTCGGCCATGATCTGCCGGTTGTAGTCGATCTTCTGCTGGGTTTGGTAGGCAATGGCTTTGGCGATCGACAACGCCTCGATGATGCCGACGAAGGCGATCGCCAGCGCGCCGGTGGAAAGGTGGTGGCAGCAATTCGGTGTGGACTTCGGGCACATGCGCGCTGGGCAGGCTGCGCGGGATCTTGGCGGCCACCGACACCGCGGTGTGGCCGCCGGCCCCGAATCGACCACCCGGCGAGGTAGGCAATCACCGAGGTGATGATCAGCACCGCGAGCATGTCGATCTGCGGCCAGCCGTAGCGCTGCACCAGCTTGCGCAGCACAACCGCCAAAACCACTGCCGCGGTACTCAATACGACCGCGCGGTAGTTGACGTGATCGCCGTGCGACAGGGTGAGCCATACCCGGTGCAAGACCTGCATGTGCCCATTGCCCTTGTCGTGCACGCCCAGCGCGTTGCCCAGCTGCCCCACGGCAGTAGAAACGCCGCGGCCGCCATGAAGCCGATGATGACCGACTCGAAATGTAGCGAGTCAGGTTGCCGAGCTTGAACAAGCTGATCACGATCTGAAACGCGCCCACCATCACGGCCAGCAGGAACAGGCCCTCGAACAGTTCGGTGCTGTTTTCCGAGTCGATGAAGGCCAAAGCGGTGAAGACCAACAGCGATATGGCGCTGGTCGGCCCGTTGATCAGATGCGAGGACGACCCGAAAATCGAGGCGACGATCGTGACGACGATTGCCGAGTACACGCCGAACCGGGGATCGACCCCCGCGATCAGCGCATACGCCATCGCCTGCGGGAAGGAGATGGCGGCGACGGTCAGGCCGGCGATGACGTCATGCCGGCCCTTCACCGAGTCGTAGTTCAGTGCGAATCCCACCGTGCCCAGTCTTTCCGCTAGGTTCCCGACGCCGGGCCCGCCGGCGCCGAGATCGTGTCGAGGATTCCGTTGGTGCCGAAGAACTGCTCGCGCGCGTCACTCCAGTCCTTGGCGATCTCGCGATCGGGAAGAGCGCGAGCGGGGGCAGCCGGGTGGCGTGTTTTAGCGAGGATCTCCGGCTTGAACGGCCGATACCCCGAACTGTGCGGCCTGCTCCTGGGCCGCATCGGTGAACAGGTACGCGAGATACGCCTTGGCATAGGTCGCGGTCTTGGCCTCGGTGACGTTGGCGTCGACCCAGGCCACCGCCGGTCGGCGAGGATGCTGACCGGCGGGTACACGAGTTCGAGATCGTCGGAGTTGGCGGCGACCTCGCGCAGCGCCTCGTTCTCCCACGACAGCTGCACGTCACCGATCTTGGCCAGGGGTGAAGCTGTCGCCCGCACTGCGGGCGCCCGCGTCGGATACCGCCACGTGTTGCAGCAGTGTCTTGACGTAAGACTTCGCCTGGGCCGGGGTACCGCCGCGGGTGGTCACCGAACCCCAGGCCGCCAGCACGCTCAGCTGCCCGTTGCCGGAGCTGCGCGGGTTCGGTGTCACCACGGACACACCGGGATTGACCAAATCTGGCCAGGTCGTGAATCCCTTTGGGGTTTGCCCTTGCGGACGACGAAGACGACGGTCGACGTGTAGGGCACCGAATTGTTCGGCAGCCGTTGCTGCCAGTTCGCGGCGATCAGCCCGTGCTTGCTCAATGTCTGGACGTCGCTGATCAACGCCAGCGACACCACGCTGGCTTTCTGGGTGCCGTCGAGGACGCTTCGCAGTTGACGGCCCGAACCGCCGTGCGACTCCTTGATGTCCAGGGTGACGCCGGTCTGCGTCCGGTATTGCGGGACGAACGCCTTGTCGATCGCCGCATACAGCTCACGCGTCGGGTCGTAGGAGACGTTGAGGATTTGATTGGATCCCGATCGGGGACGTTCTTGACCACGAGGGCGGTCGCCGCGAAAACGATTGCCAGCACACCAAGGACGTTGAGCCAGCTAATGCGGGGGAGGAAATGCTTCAGCGTCGGACGCGCTTTCAACATCGAGGCGTCCTCTCACACTGATCACCAGACGATTTCGTCTGGCATCCAACATTTTTACGATGTTAACGATCGGGCCACTTTGCGGCAGCGTTGAGAATCAGCCTGAGGTTAAGTTTGCTGGGGTTTGACGATCCAGACCTATCGCGGCCACGACTTCCCTACGTATGCTGTGCAGATGCCGCAACGGGCATTGCGTGACCGCCTGATCGATCTCGAGGTTCCGGCCGAGGATGCGGCCCGCGGCCGGCGCTGCGCAAGACGGTTCCACGGCGTTCGCTCGCGCAGCTGACTCCCTCGGCGCGGTCCGCGATTGAAATTCTCGTCGCCCAAAACGCTGGGCGGATAAGCGAACTCGTTCCGCTGCGGTTCGCCCGAATGCTCGCCGACCCGTTCGCCTTCTACCGAGGTTCGGCGGCGGTGATGGGCCGCCGATCTCGCCGCGAGCCCGACCAGCGGGATCGAAATCATGTGCTGCGGCGACGCGCACGTCTCCAACTTCGGCTTGTACGCCGCCCCGCACCGCTCGATCGTCTTCGACCTGAACGACTTCGACGAGGGCCGCGGTGGCGCCGGCCGAGTGGGACGTCAAGCGCCTGATCACCAGCGCGGTCATCGGGGGCCGTCATGCCGGGTACCCGGCCAAGGCCATCGGCCGCTGTGTCGAACAGGCGCTCGTGCGCTATCAGCGCAGCCTGGAGTCGATGCTCGAGGAGATGGGACGTTCTGGAGCGGTACTACCTGCGGGTGGAACCCGAGCACTACAGCGGGACGGTCTCCAAGGGTCTGCAGGCGGTGATCCAGAAGACGATCTCCCGGGCCCGCAGTCGGACATCGGCGCGAGTCTTCAAGCAGATCACCGAGATTGGGCCCGACGGTACTCCGCGCCTGCGGGAAGCACCCCCGGTCCTGCAGCACGTCGACGAGGACGTCGAAGCCTTCCTGGTGGCATCGATCCAGAGTACTTGACCGCGGTCCCGGCGGATATCGCGCTGCTGCTGTCGCACTTCCGGGTCACCGATGTCGCACTACGGGTGGTTGGGGTCGGCAGCGTGGGGACGCGTTGCTACTTGGTCATTTGGTGGGCCCGAACGACACGCCATTGATCCTGCAGATCAAGGAGGCCACCCGGTCGGTGTCTCGACGAATACGGCGGCTGGCCCCAGCCGGAGAGCCTGACCACGGCGATCGAGGCCAACGGCCAAGGGGTGCGCGTGACCGACGGCCAGCAGATCCTGCAGGCCATGTCGGATGTGTTCCTCGGATCGACTCGCAAGGACGGCCGCGACTACTACGTTCGTCAGTTCCACGACATGAAGGGCACCATCGAGACCGAAGGCATGCCGCCCGCCACCTTCTCCGACTACGTCAGCGCGTGCGCCGTGCTGCTGGCGCGGGCGCATGCGCAAAGCGCGAATGCCTCGATTCTGCGCGGGTACGTCGGCACCAGCGACGCGGTGCACGAAGCGGTCGCCGAATGGTCCCTACGGCGTACGCGGACAAGTCCCTCGACGACTTCCATCAACTGCGGGCGGCGGCCGACGCCGGCGAGATCGAGGTTGCCGAGGATCCGGCGCGCTAGCGCCTACTGGCGAAGGTCGATCACGAGTTGTAAGTCGTCGACGCAGGTTTGGACGACGGCGGTCAGCGAGGAAATCGGTAGCGGCGTTGCGTTCGCGGGCCGCGGCGACGCGGGCGCTCGCCGCGTCGGGATCCGTCTCACTGAGGGTCAGTCCCGCCGCGAGGTCGGCGATCGCGTCGTGCACCGGTGCGGGAAGTGAGCCAGCGACCGTCGTCACGGCGCGCGCCAAGGTACAGCAGCGAGCCGGCGAGCAGGGCCACCTGCGCGGCTTGCCGGTCCGCCCGCAGCACGGTGTCGCGGGCGGCCCAGCGCCGCGGCGCGATCCACACGAGATGCCGAGCGTGGGTGCGCGCCTTGGCGAGTACCCTCCAGCCGTTCGTGCAGCCGGTCGACGGCCGCGTACTGCCAGCCCGACGGGATCGTCGCGGTGCCACCGATCCGGTCCCCCGGTCTCGGCGAGCAGGTCATGCAGGGCGGCCATTACGCCGACTCGGCCGACGCGCAGCGCGGCGCGCGGATTGGGCGGGAACAGCAGGATGCTCAACACGAGCGCGACCCCGCCACCGATCAGCGCCTCCTGGAGGCGCTGGAAAACACTGTCGGTGCCGACCGACAACGCCATCACCAGGATCGCGGACCCCCGCGGCCTGGTTGGCGAAGGTCAAGTCCCGCGCCAGGATCCCCTCCCCGAGCAGCACCGCCACGCAGAACACGGCAAACACCGTGGCGGCCATGGCAATCCACTCGGTGCCGAACAGTTGCACCACGGTGGATCCCAGGCAGATCCCCAGCGCCACACCGACAATGTTCTGGACCGCCCGTTGCGCCTGAAACACATTGCTCGCCGACACGCACACCGCGGCGGCGATTGGTGCGAAGAACGGATCCGGGTGGCCCAGCACGTCATGGGCGATGTACCACGCCACGCCCGCGGCGACCGATGCCTCGGCGATCGCCCACAACACATCACGCAAACGTTGAACAGCCGCAACGCCGCTGTCTATGGTCCTGGTAAGCGAAGCAGTCCTCACGGTTGCCTAGCCCAGCACAACCCGCGAGTTCACGAAAGGCCGAATGTCGATGCGAAGCCGCGCGGCGATCCTCTACGAGTACGGCCGCCCGTGGGCGGTGGAGGAGTTCGAGCTGGATCCACCGCGGCCCGGCGAGGTTCTGGTGCGGCTGGCCGCCACCGGCCTGTGCCATTCCGATGAACACATCCGGCAGGGCCGGCTGGCCGCGCCGCCCGATGTACTGCGCTCGCTGGGACTCCCGGCGATGTCGCCGACGATCGGCGGACACGAGGGCTCCGGTGTGGTGGTGGAAGTGGGCGACGGCGTCACCGGCTTCACCGCGGGGGATCACGTGGTTACGTCGTTCGTCGCGGTGTGCGGTCAATGTCGTTGGTGCGCTTCGGGAATGGAGTACCTGTGCGACACCGGGTCGGGAACGCTGGCGCCGGGCATGCCCACCGACGGCACCTTCCGCCATCACAGTGCCGACGGGCGAGACCTCGGGCACGTCTCCAAGATTGGGGCGTTCGCCGAACACACCGTCGTCTCGGCGAATTCACTGGTCAAGATCGATCGGGACTTCCCCGCTGGTGCCGCTGCGCTGCTGGCCTGCGCGGTTCCCACGGCTACGGCTCGCGGCACGGCGGGCAATGTGCGCGGCGGCGACACGGTGGTGGTGATCGGCGTCGGCGGAATCGGAACCGCGGCCATTCAGGCGCCCGGATCAGCGGCGCGGCCCGCATCGTCGCGGTCGATCCGATCGAGTTCAAACGCGAGTCGGCGCGGACCTTCGGCGCCACGCACGACGCGGCGACGGCGGCCGAGGCGATCGATCAGGTGCGCGATCTGACCCGCGGCGTGATGGCCGACGCGGTGATCGTGTCGCCCGCAATGATCGGCGCGGCGGATGTCGGCGCGGCGCTGGCGCTGACCCGCAAGGGCGGCACCTGCGTGCTCACCGGGCTGCCCGCTCCGGCGGTGGGGCGCGATCGACGTCCCGCTGCAAGAGTTCATCCTGATGAACAAGACGCTGCGCGGGACCGTGTTTGGCTCCTGCAATCCGAAGAGCGACATTCCGTTACTGGCCACGATGTACGAGTCGGGACAACTCCTCCTCGACGAAATGATCACCAAGCGCTACGCGCTCGACGAGATCAACGACGCCTATTCCGCGCTAGCCGCCGGTGAATTGATCCGCGGGTAATCGACTTCGGCATCGGTTAGCCCGCCGGCCGGACCGAATCCGGTGCGGTGCAGCAGTTCCCGGGATCGCAGCCGCCAGGTCCGGCGCGCGTATTCCAGTGCGGTGTAGGGCCATTGGGTGACGATCCGGCCGGTGGGGGACCGAAAGTAGCTGTCGCACCGGGTCCAGATGGTGCGCTCTAGGTCCGCGGAAAGCAAGTCGTTGTAGCGTTTTTCGGCCTCGGGGGCGCACATCGAGATAGCCGCCCCGGCGCGCCAGCCTAATGACCGCGCTGGCCACCAGGCGGGCACCGGCCTCCAGGATGTAGACGATCGAGTTGCCACCCTGGTTGGTGTTGGGCCCGTACAGCATGAAGAAGTTCGGGGAAGCGCTGACGGCGACGCCGAGGTACGCGGTGGGATCCTCGCCCCACCGGTCGTGCAGGCGCTGCCCGCCGGCTCCGACCACGTCGATGCCCGACAGGTAGCGCGACGTCTCGAATCCGGTGGCCAGCACGATCGCGTCGACGTCGACGACGTCGCCCGTGGTGGTGACGACCGACGTCGCGGTGACCCGGTCGATGGGTTCGGTGACGAGCGCGACGTTGTCTTGCTGCAACGCCCGGTAGTAGTCGTCGCCGAGCAGCACCCGCTTGCACCGGAACGGATAGTCCGGCGTGAGCGCACGGCGTAGCAACTCGTCGGCCACGGTGCGCTCCAGGAACGACGTCGCGATCTCGGTGCGGGCGGTCACCACCGGGTCGTCGGCAAACGTTGCGGTGTTGTCGTGCAACAACTTCCAGATCTCCCAGCGGGCGCGGCGTACCGCCAGCGGGTTGCGCCGGAATTTCGCCAATTCGGTTGCGCTGTATGGGCGGTCTTCTTTGGGCACCATCCACGGCGGGGTG
The DNA here is from genome assembly GCA_029339505.1 of Unio delphinus. Lineage (NCBI taxonomy): Eukaryota > Metazoa > Mollusca > Bivalvia > Unionida > Unionidae > Unio > Unio delphinus. Next base: position 7,671 of record JAQISU010000628.1, read on the forward strand.
CGCTGAAAGACAGTCACCTGCGCGGCGGCCTTCGCAGTTCCGGGACAAGCTGTATCGCACTGGCGCCGGTGCCGACCACGGCGACCTTCTTGCCCGCCAGCGCGAGGTCGTGGTCCCACGCCGCGGTGTGCATCACGAAGCCGTCGAAGTCGTTCAGTCCCGCAATGTCGGGCAGCTTCAACGATCCGAATAGCCCAGCGGCGCAGACCACCACGTCGACGGTCAGCGTGCTGGTGCGACCGTCTCGTTCCAGCCGGCACTCCAGCGCCAGGTATCCGCATTCCACACCACGGAGCGCACTCTGGTCTCGAGCCGCAGGTGGCGGCGCAGGTCGAAGTCGTCGGCCACCGATTCCAGGTAGGCGAGGATCTCGGGCTTGCCGAGCATAGGTTCGGCTCCAGGATTTGTTGGGCGCGAACGAGAACGAGTACAGATGGCTCTGGACATCGCACGCGGCGCCGGGATAAGTGTTGCGCCGCCAGGTGCCACCGACGCCGTCGCCGGCCTCCACGATTACCAGGTCGTCGATGCCGGCCCGGCGTAGCGCCACCGCCACACCCAGCCCGCCGAATCCCGCGCCGATGATCGCCACTCGGGGTGAGCGCCGCCGCCGGGACGCCGCGCGGGCCCCGGCCGAGCAGGTACTTCACGGCCCGGCCCGGCGAATGTCGAGGCCCGCCAGGTCTCCTTGCGCCCGCCAGGCCGCGAGGATGTCGGCGTATTCGGTTGGGGTGCCGAAAAAGAAGCTGCCCTGTCGGGTTCTTGGCGTCCGCCTTGCCCTCGCGGTTGTAGTAACCGGGCGTGCAGGTCTTGGCGCGTTCGGCCGTCGCGGTCGAGCGGGCGACCACCCGTGTCGACCCAGGCGGCTTCCGCCGCCGGCGAGGCCTCGACCTCGGTGGCGCCGTGTTCCAGCGCCCACGCGATGATCCACGCGGCGTGGCTGGCTTGGACGTCAAGCAGGTACGGGAAGTTCACCGTCAGGCCCGCCTGGGAGATGCTTTCGATGAAGCAGTTCGGAAAACCGTTGGCGCACAAGCCCTGAAAGGTCCGCACGCCGTCACTCCAGCGCTGCGTCAGGCTCAGGCCGTCGCGGCCGATCAGGTCGAAGCCGGTGCGACGGCTGTAGTCGGTGCCGACTTCGAAGCCCGTTGCGAAGATCAGGCAGTCGAGCTCGTAGGTCACCCCGTCGACGACGACGCCGGACTCGGTGATGCGCTCGACGCCGCGACCGCACGTGTCGACCAATGTCACGTTGTCGCGGTTGAAGGTTTGCAGATAGTCGTCGTGGAAGCACGGGCGCTTGCAGAAGTAGCCGTACCAGGGTTTGAGCGCCTCGGCGGTGGCGCGGTCGACGACGATCCCGTCGACCCGGGCCCGGATCTCCTCATCTTCGCGAAGTCCGCCAGCTCGATGTCGCGGCCGCGCTGTTCCGGGTCCACCGACCCCGTCCCGTCGTGGCGCATCACCGGGAGCTTGCGGGTGATGCTCGTCCAGGCGTCGGCGACCAGATCCTCGGACGCCTGCCCGCCGGCGGTCAGGATCTGAAAGTTCTGGATCCGTTCGCGCTGCCATCCCGGCCGTAATGTGTTGACCCACTGCGGATCAGTGGCCGCATTGGCGCGCACGTCGACCGACGAGGGCGTGCGCTGGATGACGTAGAGATGCTGCGCGGCCGCGCCGAGATGCGGCACGCACTGAATCGCGGTCGCACCGGTGCCGATGATCCCGACGCGCAGGCCGGCCAGGTCTCCAGCTTCTCGCCGGTGTAGCCGTAATCCCAGCGGGCTGTGTGGAAGGTGTGCCGCGAAACGATCCGAGGCCGGGAATGCCGGGCAGTTTGGGTTTGGCTTGATACCCGTTTGCCATCGAGACGAACTTGGCCCGCATCTCGTCGCCCCGATTGGTGCGGATGATCCCAACGCGATTCCGTTGCATCCCAACGAATCTCCTGCACATCGGTACGCAGGCACGCGTCGTGGTACAGGTCGTATTGCTGTGCGATGCGCTGGCAGTGCGCAAAGATCTCCGCGCCCTTGGCGTACTTCTCCACCGGCATGTAGCCGAGTTCTTCCAGCAGCGGGATGTACACGTAGACTCGACATCGCACGCGATGCCCGGGTAGCGATTCCAGTACCAGGTGCCGCCCACATCGGCCGCCCGGTCGATCAGCCGCACACTTGTCACGCCGAGCTCACGCAGCCGCGCCCCGGTCAGCAGCCCGCCGAAGCCGGCCCCCACGATCGCGACGTCGATCCCGTCGGTGCGGGGCTCGCGGACGAATTCCTGGTCGACCCAGGGATCTTCGGCGAACCGGGCGAAGTCACCGGCGATCTCCACGTACTGGTCGATCCCGTCGGGCCGCAGCCGGCGCGCGCGTTCTTCGGCGTACTTGCGCCGCAGCGCATCGACGTCGAACGCGTACCCGACAGTCTCAGTCAAATCCCGACTCCGCTCTTCGTGCGTCGACTCTATAATCAATCACTTGATCGTATCAAGGAGATGTCGCCGGCTGGTCGAACAAAGCGCCTCTGACCAGTATTTTCGCCGAGCCCAGTGCGGCGTGGTAGTCCTCGGGCGGCAGCGTGGCCGCCACCTCTGTCAGGCCGTAGACGAGCGCGTAGATCGCCGCGACGACGGCCCGCGAATCCGGATGGTCACCAAGCTCACCACGCTGGCGGGCGTCCTCGACGACACCCTCGATGATCTCGCGGAACGCCTCGAACCCGGATTCTCGGTCGTCCGCGGGACGTCCGCCGCGCCGCAACGGTTTCCGCCCGGATCGCGAACTCGAACGCGGCCAGGTCCGGGTACTCACGCATCAATTGGCCGGATTCCTCGAGCACGGCCTCGATCCGGTCGACGATATTGCCCGGGCGTTGCGCGGCCCGGCGCAGCCGGGGCATGGCGGTGTCGGTTCTGGCCGCGATGGCCGCCTTGATCAGCTCGGACTTGTTCGGAAAGTAGTTGTACAGGCTGGCACTGGTCATGTCGGCCATCCCGGGCGATCTCACGGATCGTCGCCTTTGCGTAGCCGACCTCGGCCCACACATTTCATCGTCGCGACGATGATGCGACGGCGGGTCTGTTCACCGCTGGCGCCGACGGGTCGGCCCAGCTGTGTCCTCGCGCGCATAGTTGCCCACCCTTCGACCGCGGGCGCAGTACACCGTCGAATATATTTGACCGACCAGGCAATTCCGGAGGTGAGCGGCCGTGAACCTCGCGTTGGGGGAATTCTCGCGCGCAATCGACTTGGCCGTGTGTTCGTCAATGCCGTGCTGGGCGGCGTCGTGGCCCGCGAATTCCGGATGGATCCAGTGGATTCGTTGCGCTCGCGATCCTGTCCGGACTCGGCGGCGGCCTGATTCGCGACACCCTGCTGCAGCACGGACCGCCGGTGGCATTGACGGACTCGCTCTACGTCGTGGTTGCCCTGGCGGGAGCCGCGATCGCATTTCTGATACCGCTGCGCGCCCGGCTGTGGTCGTTGATCTATCCGGTGGTCGATGCGCTGGCGCTCGGCACCTGGGCGGTGGCCGGCTGCGGAGAAGACCTTGGGCGCCGGATTATCCTGGGCTCCAGGCGATTTTGCTCGGGACAATCAGCGCCGTCGGCGGCGGGGCGCTGCGTGATTTGGCGGTGCACCGCACTCCGGCGATCTTCGGCGGCAATACCCTGTACGCGACGCCCGCGGTGGCGGCCAGCGGCACCGTGGTGCTGCTCTCGCGTTACGGTCTGGCGCCGCTGGGCGAGCTGGCGGGAATTGCCGTCGGCTCAGGCCTGTGCCTGCTGGCAGCGATGGCGCGGCTGGCGGCTCGGCGAGAGTGTGAGCGCGGACTACTACCTGACGCGGCGGAAGCGGACGTGGCGCATCCGGATCGGCACCGACCCGCCGCCGCGACGACAAGTGACTCAGCTGGGTCGCCCGGTGGGGGCGGACAGCGAGGAGACCCGCCGCCGGATCATCACCGCCGCCATGCGCTGCGTGGCCGAGGTCGGGTACTCGCAGGCGAGCATCCGCGAGATCGCCCGGGCGCCGGGATGACCAGCGGCAGCCTGTATCACTACTTCCGAACAAGTCCGAACTGTTGCACGCGACCGGCGAGGAGATCGAGGCGATCGTGTTGCCGCGGCTGCGGGCGGCCGCCGGCCGGCACGAGGACGTCGTCGACCGACTGGATGCGGTGCTCGACGAGTCGACGCGGCTGGTCCGCGACTATCCGCACCTGACGGGGTTCTTGCGGGCGCTGCGCGCCGCGGCACGGCGGAATCCCCGGGGTCCAAGGCGTTGCATGACGTGGTGTTCGAGATCGTCGACGCCGCCCGGCAACGCGGGACACTGTCCGGCGAGACCGACACCCGGTCGACGGTCGAGGCGATCTGCGCGCTGACCCGGGGACTGTCGGAGCAGGCGGACAGCCTCCCGCTACAGACCTATCAAGCCGCGCTGGGTTCAGCCAAAAGCCTGGTTCGGGGAACGCTGTTCACGCAGCGCGTCGCCGAGCGACCATAGCGCCACCCGATCAACACCAGGTCCTTGAGCAGGAACTGGCCCGGCAGTGCCGACAGCACCGGCAATCCGGCTGCGTGGGTCGAGACGACGCCGGGAGTGGTGAACAAAAAGCTCAGCGTGCCCAGAACAACACCACCGCCAGCGCACTGCCGATCGCCGACACGCGCGGCCACACCGGGCGCAGCGCAATCAGAAGGGCGGCAAGATTTCATGGTCCCCAGGCCGCGGGCAACGGTGGTGACGCTGAGAACGTCGTACACCCAGCTCATCAGCGGGTTGTGTTCGATCAGCACGCGGGATTCCATCTTCACGTACTTGTCCGAACACCCGATCCAGGCCAGGACGACGACCAGGCCGTAGCGACTGATCAGATGCCCCAGGGCGATCAGCGAATCCGACAAGGGATGCGTTGCGTTGGTAAAGGTACGACTGATCATCGAGCCGGTCATTGAGCGGAGTCCTTTCGGCGGGCTGGGCTGGTCACCCGAAGGAACCACGATCCACGCCGCGATCGCGTTCAGTCGTTGAGCCGCTCCAGCCCGGTAACGAGGAGCCGTAATCCGAAGGCGAACTCCTCGGCCAAGGGCACGGGAAGCTCGTCGGCGATGGCTACCGTTGCGGGATACTGGACGGGTCAAGTGTGTGGAATGCATTGGCCTGCTCGGCCTCCTGATGGGTCTCGGTCGCCCCCAAATTTTGGATGGCGAATCCGAGGACGTAGCGAGCCAGTGTGGCGTAAGCGTGCGCCGCGACCGTCGGCGCAAAACCGTTGTCGAGGAGCACCGATAGGCACAGCTCACGTCGGGCAAGCGCATTGGGGCCCATCGGGATCTGATCGACCATCAGAGTGGCGACATTGCCGTGGCGGCTCAGCGCGCCAAACATGTACTCCGCGAACAACGTACAGGCTTGCTGCCACGGCAGTGCGGCAACGGCTTCGGCATCGACGTCGACTTCCCGAGGATGTGGTCGACGACCGTGGCCACCAATTCCGATCGGTTGGCGAAGTTGCCGGTACAGGGTGGCGGTACCGGATCCCAGACGCTGTGCCAGCGATCGCATCGACAGCGCATCGGCGCCCTGCTCGTCGAGGATTTCGAGCGCCGCCGCGACGATGCGCTGCACCGGCAACGCCGGACGTCCACGCGAGCGGGCCCGGCTGGTGTTGACGTCGGTCACATCGCCCAACGTAGAGATCGCGGGGGCTTGACACAACATTATTTATGGTCACACTGTATCCGTTAATGTTAACCGGTCAACGCCCTTGACAGTAAAGATATTTGGCCATGCTCCTTCCCTTGCGTCCGAGCCCTTCATGGTGCCGACCGACCGCGACATGCTTCCCTCCGAGCGGCGCGAATTCGTGCGCACCCACCGCACCTGCGTGTTCGGTTACCGCCGCCGCAACGACGGCCCCGCCATGTCGATCGTTTACTACATCCCCTCTGACGAGGGCGAACTGCTGGTCTCCACGATGGCCGACCGCGGCAAGGCCCGCATCGTCGGCCGCGACGGCAAGGTCAGCCTGTGCGTGCTCGACGAGCGCTGGCCCTTCGCCTACCTGCAGGTGTACGCCGACGCCACGATCGAGCACGGACCGCGACCTGACGGTCGACGTCATGATGGCCGTTGCGGGCCGGATGTCGGGCCAACCGCTGGGCGAGGAGGCCAGGCCCTACGTGAAGGAGATGTCGGAGCGGGAAAATCGCGTCGTCATCCGCTGTCGCCCGTATGGCCACATTTGGACAGCCGCCGCGCCACTTGCACCGCAACGACCAAGCCGAGGAGGTGACCCACTGGGTCTCGGGCATGATCGCGTGGGACGCGGACGATCCGGTCTGACCTAGGTTGTCGCGTAGCGATCGCGCAGCTTGGAAAGCGTCGCCTCGATGCCCGTCGCGTTGCCCTTCGCGAATCCCATCCGCTCGTAGTACTTCAGGGTGTTCTTGATCGGGCCCGCGTCGCGATAGTCGAATGTCTCGGTGACCCTGGTCAGGGTCGGCGAGAGCGACTCGAATTCCCAGCGCCAGCGGTGACCCACGGGTGGCGCCATTCGACCACCTCGTTCGGCTTCAGCGCGGTCATCGTGCTGGTGATCCGGTAGGGCACGCCGAACATCTTCATCTTGGTCGAGAACCTGGACCCCTCAACCACTTCCGCGGCATGGAGATGTTGTCGCAAACCGTGCCGATCCGTCCAGTTCGCAATGGCGCCGGGGGTCGGCCGCAAAGCATAGAGCTCCGAGGCCGGGGCGGCCCACTTCGACCGAACGGCTCACTTGCTGGGGTCCCGCGTCGACAACGGTGATGGTCACGATCTCTCCTTCCGCCTACCCGGCAGCGTAGACCCGCTAGTCCGGTTCCGGAATGTTTCGGATCCCACACGGGTGAGGGCACGAAGCGCGCCGGCCAGAAGCCCGATTTGGTCAGCCGCGCGACCTCTTCGCGCAGCAGGATCCCGATCTTCGTCGCGAACTCGCGCGGCAACTCCAGGGCCGCGGTCGCGCCGACACCCAGCTGATGGTTGATCTCCGGCTCGCAGATCGGCGCGCTGCGCAGCCGACCGGCCTCGACCTCGGAGGCGCATGCCGCCGGCGGCAGCACCGCATATCCCAGGCCCGCCTCGACCAGACGCTTCGAGGCTTCCAGCGAATCCGTCGAAAACCGGGTTGTGATAGCGACTTTCAGGCGCAGCGCGGTGTTCTCCAGAGTATTGCGGATGCCGGTCTGAGCACTGGGCATGACGAGCGGCAGCGCGGCCAGATCGGTGAAGCGAACCGGGCTCGCCGGCGAGAGGTCCGACGCGGGCCCGCCGACCAGGACGAGGTCCTCGACGAGGAGGTTGCGATAGAAGAGCCGGTCGTCGGAGACCGGATTGACGACCGCGAGATCGACCGCACCCTTGAGCATGCGCTGCACGAGATCGTCGGTTTCGCCGACCGCCAGGTGGAAGTGCACATTCGGGAACGCCGCGCCGAGGCTGGCCAGCAGGGGCGCGGCCAGCACCGGGGCGGCGGTGGGCACCATGCCGAACAGCAGCCCGCGTTCGATGCGGGCCAGCGGTGATCCGGCGTAGCGGACCGCGAGCTCCAGCTGCCGCAGCGGCGCGGCGGTCGACGACCGCAGGCGTTCGCCCTCTTCGGTGAGATGCACGCCGCGGCGGGTCCGCTCGAACAGCGTGATGCCCAGGTCCTGCTCCAGCAGCCGGATCTGGCGGCTCAGCGCGGGCTGGGCGATGCCCAACACGGTCGCCGCGCGCGAGATCGAGCCTTCCTCCGCGATCCGCAGGAAGTACTTGAGCCGGTGGGTATCCATCGCGTCCAGATCTACCAGCCATACAAACTGGCATGACTGGTTTCCCGAATTGGTATTACCTCACGCCCTCGATCCGGTCATATCGTCGGCGATGTGAGCATGGCACCCCGATGCGATGCCGGTCTGGCTGGGAGGTCGGCTGCAATGCAAAACGAGACGCTGCACGACGACCAGGACTGGGTGCACCTGCTGGGGCTGGACCGGCTGCCCGAGCACATCATCGGCAAGCGGGTGACCGAGCTGATGGACCTGACCGGAAAGAAGGCGTTCGTCACCGGCGCCGGGGGCGACGGCCTGGGCCAGGCGATCGCGAACCGGCTGGCCGGCTGCGGCGCCGAGGTGGCGCTGATCGGCCGGACCTTCGAGAAGGTCCAGCGCCGCGCCAAGGAGGTCGAGCAGCGCTGGGGTGTGCGGGCCATCCCCGTCAAAGCCGACATGTCCGACTGGGACGAGGTGCACGGCGCGGTCGCACAGGCGCACGACGAACTCGGCGGCCTGGACATCATGGTGAACAATCCGGTGATGGTCGCGGCCGGGCCCTTCGAGAAGCAGACCAAAGAGGAAATCGACTACACCGTCCTGGGCAGCCTCACGATGATGATGTACGGAGCGCATGCCGCACTGCAGTACCTGCTGCCGCAGGGCTCGGGAAAGATCATCAACATCGGATCGGTCGGCGGCCGCATTCAGCAGCGCGGCCTGGTCGTCTACAACGCGTGTAAGGCCGGCGTCATCGGGTTCACCCGTAACCTCGCCCACGAGGTCGCCCTGCGCGGCGTCAACGTCCTGGGCGTGGCTCCGGGCATCATGATCAAGCCCGAGATGCGCCAGTACCTGCTCGATCCGCAGGACGACAAGCATCGCGCCGGGCGCGGCGCCATCCACGAGGCGATCACCAACCAGGTTCAGCTGGGGCGGGCGTCACTGCCCGAGGAGGCCGCGAACATGGTCGCGTTTCTGGCCTCGGAGGCGGCCGACTACATGTGCGGCCAGACCATCGATGTCGCCGGCGGCCAGTGGATGGGTTAACACCTTGTACCGCAACGACTTATGCGACGAGGCCAGGGCTGCGACCGGGCTGGCCGACTTCGGCGAAGACTCCTACACCGAAGGCCTCGACATCCTGCTGCGCGCGTTGCGCGACGAGGCACGGCTGAACCAGCGCGGCGAGGCGTTCCTGCATCAGCGCATCGTGGGCTACCTGTCGCAGCGCCTGCAGGTCGAGGATTGGTTTCGCCGCCATCCCGAGATCGACGAGGTACCGATCAGCGCGCCGTTGATCGGCCTGGGCTTGCCGCGCACCGGATCCACCGCGCTGTCGATGCTGCTGGCGCAGGATCCCGACGTGCGCTATCTGCGGCGGTGGGAATCGTCGCAACCATGCCCGCCGCCGTCCACGGTGCGGGGCGTGGATCCGCGCATCCCACCCGGCCAGGGTGAGATGGTCGGCACCCGCCGCCACGTCCCCGGCGACACGCATGGACCGATGGAATGCCATGAATTGATGGCCTTGGATTTCAAGTCGCACATCTTCCAGTCCTTCGCCGAAATACCCTCGTATTCAACGTGGTTGGTGTGGCAGGCCGATCTCGCGTCCACGCTGCGGTATCAGCGCCGGGTGATGAAGCTGCTGACATGGGGCGAGCCACACCGTCCGTGGCGGCTGAAATGCCCGTCGCACGTGTTGTGGCTCGAGGCCGTGGACGCGGCCTTCCCCGACGCGCGGTACGTGATGACGCATCGCGATCCGACCGACGTCATCTTGTCGGTCGCTGATCTGTATGGCGACATCATCGGAACATTCAGCGACGCGATCGACCGCCCGTACATCGGCCGGCTCAACGTCGAGCATTGGTCGCTGGGCATGCAACGGGCGCTGCAGTTCCGCGCCGACGGCGCCGAGGATCGGTTCTACGACATCGACTTTCGCGCCATGCAGGACGACCCGATCGGCGAGGTCACCGGCCTGTACCAGTGGCTGGGCGTTCCGGTGGGTACGCAGTTCGAAGCACAGATGCACAGCTGGTGGACGCACGCCGCCGCCGAACGCGAGCCGAGCTCGCACGCCGACCCGGTGGAGTTCGGCCTGGATGTCGACGAGGTGCGGCCCCGGTTCGCCCGTTATGTGGACAGCGCGCGCCGCTGGATCGCGCACGAACAACAGGAGATTCGATGAGCGTTGATCTGACCGGGGGTATCGATCCGGCGCGCGAGTACATGCTGGCGCAGCGACCGCAGGACCCCGAGATGCGCGACTCGGTGAGCTTCTGGGTGGTCGACGACCGCGGCGAGATCGGCTTGCCGCGCATCGGAATCGAAGCGGTGGGCGCGAATTGGGACTCCCACGACGTTCAGGTCAACGTCGCCCTTCCCGACGGCCGGGTGTATCGGCTGCGCACCAACGAGCCGTCGCTGCCTGCCCAGGGTTCCGACGGGCGGGCCAGCGTACTCGGCGCCGGGGGCCTGACGTTCCAATGCATCGAGCCGTTCCAGAAGTGGACCATGTCCTACGACGGTCCGGCGGTGAAGACGTCGTCGGCCAATTTGGTCGCGGGCAAGAAGGGCGGCGTGGGCGTCGACATCCGATTTCATGTCGAGGCGACGATGGCCGTGCCGCCGTGGGTGCAAGGAGCGCTGCAGCCCGATGCCGACACCCAACTCAAGACCACCGCGGTGGGTGCCATCATGGGCGGGCCACGCTACGAGCAATTATTCACCGCCACGGGGGAATTGCGGGCGGAAGGCAGGCAGTACAAGTTCGCCGGCAGCGGGCTGCGCATCCGCCGTACCGGCGTGCGCAAGCTGGCCGGATTCTGGGGCCACTGCTGGCAGTCCGCCCTGTTTCCCAGCGGGAAGGCGTTCGGCTACATCGCCTATCCCCCACGGCCCGACGGCGAGCCCACCTTCAACGAAGGGTTCGTCTTCACCGGCGACGGCGGGCTGATACCGGCACGGGTGCTGCAGGCCCCGTGGCTGACCCGGCTGCGACCGCTCGGCGAGGATGCCTCGCTGGTGCTCGAGACGGTCGACGGCACCATCGAAATCGCAGGGGAGACAGTATTTTCCACGCATGACATCCACCACGACGACGACATGTACTCCATGAACGCCCTCAAGCAGGAGATGCCGAGTTTCCCCGCCCTGCAGCAGGCCGGCGTGCGCTACACGTGGGACGGCGAGCAGACCTACGGGATGCTCGAACGATCCAACCCGCTCGACAAGATCGCCCGTGACTAGGAAAGGACCGATGAGTCAACTGATCCCGGGGAAGGTGGCGCTGGTGACCGGCGCGGCACGCGGGCAGGGCCGGGCGCACGCCGTGCGACTGGCCGCCGAAGGCGCCGACGTCATCGCGGTGGATATCGCCGGCCCGTTACCGCCCAGCGTTCCCTACGATTCGCCGACATCCGATGACCTGGCGGAGACGGCGCGGTTGGTCAGCGCCGCCGGGCGGCAGGTCGTCACCGCGGCGGTCGACATCCGCGACCTCGACGCGCTGCGGGCCGCGGTCGACGAGGCCGTCGGCGCGCTGGGCCGCCTGGACATCGTCGTCGCCAACGCCGGAATCTGCTGCCCGGCCCCGTGGGACCAGATCACCGCGCAAGCGTTTCGAGACACCATAGACACCAACGTGATTGGCACCTGGAACACCGTGATGGCCGGCGCGCACCACATCATCGACGGCGGGCGCGGCGGGTCGATCATCCTGATCGGGTCCGCCGCCGGCATCAAGATGCAGTCGTTCATGATCCACTACACGGCAAGCAAACACGCCGTCGTCGGGATGGCGCGCGCGTTCGCCGCCGAACTCGGCCGGTACAACATCCGCGTCAACAGCCTGAACCCCGGAGCCGTCGCCACCCCGATGGGCACCGGCCGGATGCGTGAGGCGCTGGAATCGGCCGCCGACGACTATCCGCACCTGCGCGGGCTCCACAAGCCGCTGCTTCCCGAAGGCATCGCGCAGCCCGAAGACATCTCCGACGCGGTCGCGTGGCTGGCCTCCGACCAATCCAGATTGGTTACCGCAACCCAGGTTTCGGTCGACATCGGCGTCGGTTACATCTGATGCGCGGGCTGACGGACAAGACATTCCTGGTGGCCGGCGGCGCCACCGGGATCGGCGCGGCCACCGCCGAACGCCTCGCGGCCGAGGGCGCCCGGGTGGCGATCGGAGACATCAACATCGACGGCGCCACCGCCGCTGCCGAACAGATCACCGCTTCCGGCGGCCGGGCCATCGCGATCCAATTCGACCTTGCCGATGCACGATCCGTGCAGGATCTCGTCGACCGGACGATCCGCGAGTTCGGCGGTATTGACGGTCTGCACAACGTCGGCGCCGATCTCTCGGAAGACAACCTGGGCCGCGACACCACGATTCTCGATACCGGGATGGACGTCTGGCAGCGCACGCTCGACGTCAACCTGCTGGGCTACGTCCGAACCATTCAAGCGGTGCTACCCCACTTGCTGGCGGGAGGCGGCGGCAGGATCGTGAACACCTCCTCGGGTGCCGCGCTGGGCAGCGACCCGCAGCATGTCGCCTACGGCGCCTCCAAGGCCGCCGTGAACCACCTGACCCGTCACGTCGCCGTCAATTGGGGCAAACACAACATCCGCAGCAACGGGGTGATGCCCGGCCTGGTGATGGGCGAGACCCAGGAACGGCAGAACGACCTGCAGCTGCAGCAGGCTTTCCTGATGTTCGGCAAGACCACCCGGTTGGGCAAACCCGACGACCTCGCCGCCGTCACCACTTTCCTGCTCTCCGAGGAGGCCGAGTGGATCACCGGTCAGGTGTGGTACATCGGTGGCGGATCGCATCTACGGCAATGATGCGCAACTGGGCCTCGTCGAGATAATTCCCAGGTAAAGTCGCCCGCCATGGGCGTGCTGCGCTTCATCTGGCAACGGGTATTGGCGTTCGACCGGATCGGCTCGCGGATTCCCCAGCTGATCCAGATTTGGCTGACCGAGTTTTTCTTCGTGATGCCGTTGACCTTCTTCATCGGCAAAGTCATCGATATTCGCGGGGCATTCGGTGTGCCGGGAACCGGCGAGCGGCTCGACGGGGTGTTCTGGGGCGCGCTGGTGGTCTCGCTGATCTTCGGCTTCTTCTTCGTGCGCTCGCTGGTCAAGCCTCGGGTGGTCGAGGGTTCGTGGACCCCGACGGTGCACGCCGACATTGGAGGAATGACCGTCTACGGCGGTAACCGCGCCTGGACCGTGACCTATCCATTCCTGACCAGCCATCCGAGTTATGCACTGCTGCTGCTGATTACGGCGCCGATCCCGGCCGTGATGCTGGCCGCGACCACCAATCAGGGCGACAACACCTTCTACTGGCGAGTGTGCGGCATCGTCGGCCTGGTCATCCTCGCGTGCATGGCGCTGGCCCGCGTCTTGGCCTGGTACGTCTTTCGCCTCGGGCGCCGGAAGCTGGATGCGCGGCTGCAGGGATTGCCGATCTCGCAACGCCGGCTCGGCTGGGAGATCGCGTGGAAGCCGGTGCTCGTCCTGCTGGTGATGATGTACGGGATCGTCTGCATCCCGTTAGGCGCAATGTGGTTTAAAGAGCAACGCACGATCGCCGCGCTACCCGTGGTGACCGTCGCCGACACGGACCACCCGGGCGACTATCGGCGAGTGAAGGGCGCGGTCACATCCCAACCCGTCTATTGGGCGCCGCGCGGCACCGGCCGCGGCGGCAACAACTACGCGGGCGCCGGGGTGCTGGTCACCCTGGCCTCGGGTGGTGAGGCGCTACTCCTCGCCGAATCGCTGTCGGTGCCCGACTTCAAGGGCATGATGGCCCGCGTCCGCGGCGGCCAGCTCACGGCTACCGGCAAGGTGATCGACGCGATCACCGCCGACGAACGCAAGTACTACGGCTTCGATCCGAGCGCCTTTCCCGAGGCGCCGCCGGAGGGCCGCGTGCTGCTGCTGCTGTCGCAGCCGTAGCGCCCGACCGCCCCGGCCCCGACCAGACGTCGCAGACCAGGCAGAATGACGCGGGCCACAAACCCTTGACGGTGATACCCCCCAAGGGTATATACATGGTAGGAGCTTGAGTACTCCCATGGGGTATTGGGAAGGAGCGCCATGACCACGAGCGCGGTCAACACCCTGGAGCTGGACATCACCGGGATGACGTGTGCCTCCTGCGCGGCCCGGCTGGAAAAGGCACTGAACAAACTCGACGGCGTGACGGCGACCGTGAATTTCGCCCTGGAGCGGGCGTCGGTCAACGTCCCGGCGGGATACGACCCGCAGTCGCTGGTCGCCGAGGTCGAAAAGGCCGGCTACACCGCCGTTCTGCCGCAACACACGGACGAACCCGCCACGGCGGACGACCCGGAGCTGGCCGCGCTGCGTAACCGCCTGATCGCCGCGATCGTGCTCGCCACCCCGGTGATCGCGATGGCGATGATTCCCGCGCTGCAATTCCGCAACTGGCAGTGGGCGTCGCTGGCCCTGGCCGCACCGGTGGTGCTGTGGGCGGGTTGGCCGTTCCACGCCGCCGCGTGGGCGAACCTCAAGCACCGCGCTGCGACGATGGACACCCTGGTGTCCATCGGGACCCTGTCGGCGTTCCTGTGGTCGCTGTATGCCCTGTTCTTCGGCACGGCCGGTCACCACCCACGTGCACCACGGCTTCACGCTGACCTTGGAACGGGCCACTGCACCCGGCGGCGGCACCGGCAGCATCTACCTCGAAGTCGCCGCGGAGTGACCCTGTTCGTCCTCGCCGGCCGCTACTTCGAGACGCGCTCCAAGCGGCGCGCCGGGGCCGCCCTGCGCGCCCTGCTGGAACTCGGCGCCAAGGACGTCGCGGTGCTGCGCACTGACCTGCTGCGCCCAGACCTCGAAGGCACCGAGACCCGCATCCCGATCGAGCAGCTCAAGGTCGGCGACAAGTTCGTCGTGCGTCCCGGCGAGAAGATCGCGACCGACGGGATCGTCGTCTCCGGCTCATCGGCCGTGGATGCCTCGATGCTCACCGGCGAGTCCGTGCCAATCGAGGTCGGCGAGGGTGACGTCGTCACCGGCGCCACCGTCAACGCCGGCGGGGCGTCTCGTCGTGCGCGCCACCCGGGTCGGCGCGGACACCCAGCTGGCGCAGATGGGCAAGCTGGTCGAGGCGGCGCAATCGGGCAAGGCCCAGGTCCAGCGGCTCGCCGACCGGGTGTCGGGAGTCTTCGTTCCGATCGTCATCGTGATCGCCCTGGCCACCCTGGCCGGGTGGCTTCTCGCCGGATTCTCGACCGCCGCGGCGTTCACGGCCGCGGTCGCGGTGCTGATCATCGCCTGCCCGTGCGCGCTGGCCTGGCCACTCCGACCGCACTGCTGGTCGGCACGGGGCGCGCGGCACAGCTCGGCGTGCTGATCAAGGGGCCCGAGGTGCTGGAGTCCACTCGCAAGGTCGACACGATCGTGCTCGACAAGACCGGCACCGTGACCACCGGCAAGATGACGCTCGTCGAGGTCATCACCGCGCGGACACCGACCGCGCCACGCTGCTGCGCCACGCGGGAGCGCTGGAGAATGCCTCCGAACACCCGGTCGCCCAGGCGATCGCGAACGCCGCCCGCACGGAACTCGGCGCACTGCCGGCGCCCGAGGACTTCGTCAACGTGCAAGGCAAGGGCGTGCAAGGCATAGTCGACGGCCACGCCGTCGTCGTCGGCCGCGAGAGCCTGCTGGCCGATTGGTCCCAGTACCTGGACCCCGAACTCTCGAAGGCCAAAGCCCGCGCCGAGGGCGAGGGCAAGACGGCCGTGGCGGTGGGCTGGGACGGCAGCGCTCGCGGCATCCTGGTGATCGCCGACACCGTCAAGCCGACCAGCGCCGAGGCCATCCGGCAGTTCAAGGAGCTTGGGCTGACGCCGGTCCTGCTGACCGGTGATAACGCGATCGTGGCCGACCGCATCGCCGGCGAGCTCAGGATCGCGCACGTGATCGCCGAGGTGCTGCCCGCCGACAAGGTCGCCGTGGTTCAGCGTTTGCAGTCCGACGGCAAGGTTGTCGCGATGGTCGGCGACGGGGTCAACGACGCCGCCGCCCTGGCCACCGCCGATCTCGGCATCGCGATGGGCACCGGCACGGACGTGGCGATCGAGGCCGCCGACCTGACTCTGGTCCGCGGCGACCTGCGCGCCGCCGTCGACGCGATCCGGCTCTCCCGCAAGACGCTGGCCACGATCAAAATGAACCTGTTCTGGGCGTTCGGGTACAACGTGGCCGCGATCCCGCTGGCCGCGCTGGGCCTGCTGAACCCGATGTTCGCGGGCGCCGCGATGGCCTTTTCCAGCGTTTTTGTCGTTGGAAACAGCCTGCGACTGCGCTCCTTCACGAGCACGATCCGTTCGGGCGGTATGCGATAGTTGGTCTGCCCAACCGGGCTCCATAGCTTTTAAGGTCTGCACGCTTGCCCCGATTCCTCGGACAACTGTCCCTGCTGCATGGCTGGTTGCCACTCACGACGCAAGCACTCGCGCTGCTCGTCGCGCTGATCGTGATCGACTGGCGCAAGCGGAGCTGGTGGAAGATTGCGCTGCCGGTGGCACTGATCGTGGCCGCCGCGGCCACCGCGCTGGCGTATTGGTATATCGCCTCGCTCGGAGTAGCCGGCGATCCGGCGCCGAAGTCCCTGTGGCTGTGGATCGCGATGAGTGGACTGACCGCCGCGGTGCTGGTGCTGGGCTTCAGAGGCGCCCGCTGGTGGCGTCGCGGGCTGGCGTTCCTTTCGGTCCCGCTGTGTGTGTTGTGCGCGGGCATGTCCCTGAACCTGTGGGTCGGCTATTTCCCCACCGTGCTCGCGGCATGGAATCAGCTGACGTCCGCGCCGCTGCCCGACCAGATCGACCGGCTGCAGGTGACCGCGATGCAGATCGCCGGGACCAGGCCGGACAAGGGCGTCGTCGTGCCGGTCAACATCGACTCCGACGCATCCCACTTTCCGCACCGCCAGGAACTCGTCTACCTGCCCCCGGCGTGGTTCGACAGCAACCCGCCGCCCCGGCTGCCGACGGTGATGATGCTCGGCTCGGCGTTCAACCTCCCGTCCGACTGGCTGGGGCCCGGCGGCGCCTTCACCGCCATCGACGGCTTCGCCGCTCGCCATCACGGATTCGCCCCGGTCTTCGTCTTTCCCGATCCCACCGGCTCGTTCGACAACGACACCGAATGCGTCAACGGAAGCCGCGGCAACGCCGCCGACCATCTGACCAAGGACGTGGTGCCGTTCATGGTCTCGAACTTCGGCGTCAGCGCCGACCGGGCGAATTGGGGCGTCGCCGGATGGTCGATGGGCGGTACCTGCGCCGTCACCCTGGCCGTCATGCATCCGGAGCTGTTCAGCGCCTTCGTGGACATCGCCGGCGACTTCCGGCCCAACATCGGCAACAAGGAACAGACCATCGCCGAGTTGTTCGGCGGCAACACCGCCGCCTGGGCGGAGTACGACCCGCTCACCGTGATGACCAGGCACGGCCGCTACACCGGGTTGTCGGGCTGGTTCGACATCCCCACCCCGCCCGGCGCCCACAGCGTCGCGCAGGCGGCCAACCCCGCCCTCGGGAGCACCGCCGCAGCCAACCCGGAGGGCCAGGACGCGGCCGCCCACGCGCTGTGCACGATCGCCGAAGCCAACGGGATCAGTTGCGCCGTGGTGACCCAGCCGGGCAAACATGACTGGCCGTTCGCCGCCCAGGCATTAGACGCGGCATTGCCCTGGCTCGCCTCGACGCTGGGGACCCCGAACGTGGAGCCCACGCAGTTGCCGCAACGGGACGGCGGCGAACCGCACTGATCCGATAGCGCGTCGTGACCGCGACGTGACCTCCGCAGGTCTACGCCTTTTTCGTCGAGAATTCACAGCTGACCCTCCCGTAACGAAACCGACATATTAGGGCTGGCAATGGTACGGTTCGCTGCTGTGGCCGCGAAGTTTGGCAAGGTAGGCAGCCCGTACGCGGGCCCGCCTGTCAGCAACCGCACCGCAAACCAGTTGCCTGGCCGCTCGATCGAGGCCGTGCCATGGAAGAGATGAAACGCCGTCGATTCCTCGGCTCGCTGGCCGCGGCCACGGTCGCGGCCGTCGGCGCCGCACGCCTGATTGTCGACCCGCAACCACGAACGTTTGCTCAGGTGCCTCTCGACGCGGCCCCGACATCCGGCCCGGTCGCCCCGTCGCCGGTCGGCTTGTTGCCGCCCCCGCCACTGAGTGCTCGGATCCCGCTACCGGGTGGCGGGGCACTGATGACGATTCCCGGAGACGGCGACCTGCTCGCGCTGACCCTCGATGACGGGGTGAACAGCGACGTCGTGCGCGCCTACACGCAGCTCGCCAAGGACACCGGCGCGCGGATGACGTTCTTCGTCAACGGGATCTACAACTCCTGGACCGACAACCTGGATCTGTTGCGCCCGCTGGTGGAGTCGGGGCAAATCCAGCTCGGTAACCACACGTGGTCGCACCCGGATCTGACGAGTGTGCCGCAGAGCAGGGTCGAAGAGGAGCTCAAGCGCAACGACGAGTTCCTGAAGAAGACCTACGGCGTCGGCGCCAAACCGTATTACCGGCCGCCCTACGGAAAGCACAACGGCGCCGTCGATGCGGTGGCGAACGAACTCGGCTACACCGTCCCGACCCTGTGGTCTGGATCGTTGTCGGACTCAACCCTGATCACCGAGGAATACATCCTCAAGATGATCGACGAGTACTTCACTCCGCAGAACATCGTGATCGGCCACCTCAATCACCTGCCCGTCACGCACGTGTATCCGCAACTCATCGACACGATCCGTGACCGCAACCTGCGGACCGTCACCCTCAACGACGTGTTCTTGAGAACGCCTTAGCGGCAACACAATTGACCGCGAATACGCCTGATCCACAGCGGCTCGGCGGGCTCGGTTGGGCACGCCGAACCGGCGGCCTGCTCTCGGGCGCCGAGCGACGCCGGCTGCTGATCGCTATCGCGGTGGGGCAGTGGACGAACGCGGTGGGACGGGCCAAGCTCGCGTTGGGCCGGATCCCGGCGGCGGCCGCCCGCGTCGACCTGGACACGCTGCGGGTGCCGGATTCGAGGTTCGCGCGCGAGGCCGAGGAGGCGTGTGCGGAATTGCCGCCGGCCCTGCTGGGGCACTCCTACCGCACCTGGCTGTTCGGGCATGCGCTCGCGGCGGTCGACGGGTGCGAGCTGGACGAGGAACTGTTCTACTGCGGGGCGCTGCTGCACGACTATGGCATCGTAAAGACCACGCCCGAGCGCGATTTCACGCTCGGCAGCGCCGAGCGGATGTTCGCCTGCGCGCAGACCGCGGGTGTCGATGACCAACGCGCGGATCTGCTGGCCGACGGTATCTGTGTGCATACGACACCGGGAATCACGGTCGACACCGACGGCGCGATGGGCTGCTATCTGCAATGGGGTGCGATGGTCGACGGCGCGGGACTGCGGGTGTGGGACATCGCTCCGGGCAACGTCACCGAGGTGCTGCGGCGTTATCCGCGAGGAGATTTCAAGCGCGAACTGGTGAGCATGATCCGCGCGGAGGCCGCGGCAGTACCGGCGGGGCGGTTCGGACTGCTCGTTCGCTGTGGAATGCCGCTGGCCGTGCGGCTCGCGCCGTTCGACTCCTGAGGTCAGAGGCTGGGTGCCGCGAGTTCGGCGTCTGCCTTGATCGTGTTGAGCGTGGCGCGCATGATGTGCGCGACGAACGGCCGGATTAACCACCAGTACCGCAGAAACCGACGACGCGAGTCAGGATCCGTTGTCGCAGTTCGGCATTGGTAGCTGAGCAGCGAGTGGCTTTCGCCGTAAGGCGCGACCGAGAAGTTGGCGGCGATCTTTCCCCACCCGGGTTCGGCGAAGACAGCGAAATCCGCGGCCGCGACGTCACGCCACTCGATCACCGGCCGCCAAATCTTCCCCACCGCGCCGAAGGCGATTTCCCGGTTCGGTCCTTCGCCGAGCAGTAACCAGCCCGGCAGGCCGACGCCGTCGGCGACAATCAGCCGGGGCGGCGCCGGGGCGGCCGCGCCCCGCAATCGCGCCGGCAAGCCGCGCAGCCACATTGACGCCACCAGCAGCGGTGAGCGTACGGAGAGCAAGTCCAGGGACCTGGCGGCCCGGAATGTGGCCTGCGGGTTCGCGGCCACCACCGCATGCTCGACGATGATCGCGTCGAAGGTCGGGAGGGACTCCTCGATGACCATGCGCTCGGCGCCAACCATTGTCATGCCGCGATTCTCGATGCCGTCGCCACCCAGAGCTAGGGTCACTAGACCCCTAGCCCGAAGGGCCATCGTCACCGGATTGCGCCGACAACAGCAACGCTAACGTCTCGCGAAATTCTCCCAGCCGCTGCTCCCCCAGCACCTGCTGCCATCGCTTCTCCAATTCGATTGCATTAGAACGCATTACCCGCAGCGCCTGCCGACCGCGTGGGGTCAGCTCGATGATGCGGGCGCGGGCATCGACAGGGTCGGGCACGCGGGTGACGTACCCATGCCGCTCCAGGGCGGTCACGGCCTGGGCCACCGCCTGCCGGCTCACCCTGAGCCGATCGGCCAGCGCCGACGCGTGCAGTCCGCCGACCGCCAGCGGCACCAATGCGACCGCTTGCGCGGGCCGGATCCCGTCCAGCCCGGCCGCGGCGAACGCCGCCCTCAACCGCGGTGCACCCGACGCGGCAACCAGATTCACCAGCGCCGGAACGGTGGGCTTCCACTCGCCATCCACAACACGTCGCATGAACACAGAGTGTGCCATTCGCATCCAGATTGACAAGTTACTTGTCAAATTTTGCCGCGGGTGCCACGATGGCGTGATGCGATCCGGTTACCTCCGCGCGCTGAGCGCGTGCGTTCTCGCAACTCTGGTCGTCGTGCTCGGCGGATGCGTGGGCGGCGGACATGCCTTGGGAACACCGGGTTCTCAACCGATCCCGGTCGGGCAATCCACCCAGAGCATCGAATCGGGCGGCGTCACCCGGACCTTTCATCTCTACCGGCCGCAGGGCTTGAGCGATGCCGTCCCGCTGGTGGTGATGCTGCACGGCGGATTCGGCAACGGCGCCCAGGCCGAGCGCTCCTATCACTGGGACGAGGCGGCCGACGGTGGTCGTTTCCTGGTGGCCTACCCCGACGGCCTCAACCGCGCCTGGAATGCCGGCACGTGCTGTGGTCAGCCGCAGCGCGACAACGTCGACGACGTCGGATTCCTCGCCGCGATGGTCGCCGCGATCGAGCAGGAGATCCCTATCGATCGGGCCCGCGTCTACGTCACCGGCATGTCCAACGGGGCGATGATGGCGCTGCGGCTGGGCTGCCAGAGCGATGCATTTGCCGCGATCGCTCCGGTCGCGGGGACCCTATTGACGGACTGCGGAGCGGCGCGGCCGACGTCGGTTCTGCAGATTCACGGCACGGCCGACGACCGGGTGCCGTACAACGGCGGTCCCGGTAAAGCGTTCGGCGCCAGCGGCATTCCGCGCGTGGACGGCCCCTCGGCGGAAGCGGTCAATGCCACCTGGCGCGCGATCGACGGGTGCGGCGCGCCGGCCTCGACGACGGCCGGGGACGTGACGACCCAAACCGCCGGATGCGCGGACGGGCGCACCGTGGAGTTGATCTCGGTGGCCGGCGCGGGACATCAATGGCCCGGCGGCGAGCCCAGTCCACTTGCGGAACGCGTCGGCGGCATTCCGGCGCCGTCCACCGCGCTGGATGCCACCGGGACGATCTGGCAGTTCTTCACGCAGAACCACCGCTAGTAGGCGGGATAGGGCGGACGCTTTCCGAAGTACAGCCCGCCGGCCCACTCCCACACCCGCTGATTGGTCAGCCCGTGCTGGGCAATCATGTTGAGGTCACGCAGTTTTCGCCCCAACGGCGACGATCGTTGCAGCGCACCCGAACCGACGGCGTCGACAAGAATCTGGACGGCGTCGCGGCAAGTCGTTCCGGTGTGGACGACGCACCCCGCCCACTGTGCCCGTTGATCGAAGGAGGGCTCATCGCCCGCCTCGATGGTCGCGAAGAATCCGCCCAAGGTGTCGTAGACATAGCTGCGCGTCGACCCGATCAACGCCGCGGCACGCGCCAAGGCCGCTCGAACATTGGGCTCGGCCGTGACCGAGCCCATCAGCACCTTGCTGTACTTCGCTTCCAGCGAGCTGCGCGCCACCGCCAACGCCTCGGCGGCCACCCCGAGTGGTACACCCACGCCTGCGCTGGGCGCCAGCCCGAACCAGGAGTACAGCGGCTCGGGCCGCTGGTATTGCCCGGGAATCCAGACGTACTCCTCCGGAACGAACGCGTCCGCGATCGTGTAGTCGTGACTTCCGCTGCCGGCCAATCCATCCGGGTCCCAGGTGTCCAGAACCTGCCAGTGCGTGGCCGGCAGCATCGCTACCCGGTTATCGGGTCTGCCGTTCTTGTTCAGCCGAGGTTCGCCGTTTTCTGTCACGGTCGCGCCGCCCAGGATGACGTCGGCGTGGGTCACCCCGCTGCCAAACGACCACCGGCCCAACAACCGGTAGCCACCGTCGCAGACCTCGAGCGTTCCCGCCGGCCCCTGAAAACCCGCGATGATCGTGTCCAACGAGCGGAACAGACGCCGGGCCGCGGACTCCTCCACGTATGACGCGAAGAACCCGCTCTCCGAGCCGATCATTGCGCACCAACCCGCGGACGCGTCGGCACGCGCGAGCGCCTCGATGATCTCGACCTGCTGACAGACGTCTGTCTCGGGGCCACCCCAGGCCGCGGGCATCGCCATCCGGAACACGCCCGACCACCGGAGCGCATCGACAACAGCGGTGCTCAGCCTGCGCTCACGCTCGGCCTCGGCGGCATGCTCGCGCAGAATCGGATCAATCTCCTTGACCCGAGCCATGATTGCGGCGGTGTCTAGAGCGGCCTCCGTGCTATGCGTCATGTGCCCACCTCCCTGTCGCCCTAGCTTAGCCAATCAGAGTTTCATGAAGCAACCATCTGGGTGAGAGTCTTTGGCTAATGCCGCTACCGGATCGGTACCCAGGTGACGTGCTAAAAGTTCTCATGTATCGGCAAGTTCGATGCTCGCGACATCGAGGCATCGGCTCGTCGAGCCCCGATACATCGGTGGGCATATGGTCTTATCACGAAACTTAAAGTAACATTTCCGGCATGCTCAACAGCGCGTACAGCGACGAGAACTGCTCCGTGGCCCGAGCGTTGGAGATCGTCGGCGAGCGCTGGACGCTTCTCATTATTCGCGACTTGCTGGCCGGACCGCACCGCTTCGCCGAGCTGCAGCGCACGCTCGGAATCGCGAAAAACGTGCTCGCCGTTCGCCTGCAGAAGTTGGTCGACGAGGGCATTGTGGAAAAGACTCCGTACACCGGCACCCGCGACTGGAACGACTATCGGCTGACCCGCAAGGGGAAGGACTTGTTCCCAGTCCTCAATGCGCTGATGGCATGGGGCGATCGCTACGCCGCACCGCCCGGCGGCCCACCAAAGATCTTTGAACACGAATGCGGCCACGCCGCCGGCCACCGAGTCGTATGCGCCTACTGCGGCGACGACATCATCCCCAGAACGATCAAAATCGTCCCCGGTCCGGGCGCAACCGCCGACATGGCGCGCAACTGATCCCATCAACCCGTCGGGTTGTGCAACATCCCGTCGATTAATCGATGCAGCACTTGCCGGGTCTCGCGGCGCGCGCGCTTCGGGTCGTCGGAGGTGGCGATCAGCATCGCCGCCTCATCGAGGGCACCGATCAACACATGCGCCAACGGTCGTAGTGGTTGCTTCGCCAGCTGGCCGGCCTTGATGGCCTCGGTGAGCATTTGCTCGGTCATCCCCAGGCTGTACCGCTGAGCGACGTCGCGGAAGCCCGCCCAGCCCAGCACGCTCGGCGCGTCCAGCAGGATCAGCTGTCGCACCTCGGGATCACCGGAAACCTCGAGCCAGGCGTCGACGGCGGCGCGCAGCAGGTCGGCCGGTGTGGCTGCTCCCGACGTCGCGACGATGGTCGCCATCCGGGCCATCACATCCTGTTCCACCACCTCGACGACCTCGGCGAATAGTGCTGCCTTGTCGGCGAATTGGTGATACATCGCCCCGCGGGTGACGCCGGCGGTCGCGGCGATCTCCGGCGTGCCCACCTCCGCGTAGCCGCGTTC
Source organism: Unio delphinus (assembly GCA_029339505.1). NCBI lineage: Eukaryota > Metazoa > Mollusca > Bivalvia > Unionida > Unionidae > Unio > Unio delphinus. The sequence continues at coordinate 31,683 of JAQISU010000628.1, forward strand.
GCCCCACAGCCGGCGCGCAGCCGAGATCAGCGCGTCGCGGGTCGCCGCGGAGCGCTCCTCCTGAGTTCGTCTCTTGCTTTCCATACAACCTGTTGGTAACTTACGAACAGACAGCCTGTTTGTAAATGCACATCTCTGAGTAGGAGTTATCCATGTCGACGATCGACATTAGTGCCGGGACCATCCATTACGAAGCAACCGGACCCGAAAACGGCAGGCCAGTCGTATTCGTGCACGGCTACATGATGGGCCGAGAACTCTGGCGCCGCGTCAGCGAAAAGCTCGGCGCGCGCGGGCTGCGGTGCATCGCCCCCACCTGGCCGCTCGGCGCGCATCCGGAGCCGCTGCGCCCCGGGGCCGACCGGACCATCCAGGGCGTGGCCCGCATCGTCGCCGATGTGCTGACCGCCCTCGACCTCGAGGACGTGGTGCTGGTCGGCAACGACACCGGCGGAGTGGTCACGCAACTCGTCGCGGTGCACTACCCGGAGCGGCTCGGTGCCCTGGTGTTGACGAGTTGCGATGCGTTCGAACACTTTCCGCCGCCAATTCTCAAGCCGGTGATCCTGGCGGCCAAGTCGAAGGCGACGTTCAAGGCAGTGGCCCAGGCGATGCGGGTGCCGGCGGCGCGCAAGCGCGCGTTCGACGGCCTGGCGCACAGCAACATCGACGATCTCACCGAGATCTGGGTGCGCCCGGGGCTATCCGATCCGGCCGTCGTCGAAGACCTGCGCCAGCTTTCGCTGTCGATGCGCACCGAGGTGACCACCGGCGTCGCGGCCCGGTTGCCCGAATTCGACAAGCCCACGCTGATCGCCTGGTCGGGCGACGACGCGTTCTTCGAACTCGCGGACGGTGAAAAACTGGCCGCCACCATCCCGAACGCCCGCCTCGAAGTCATCGACGGCGCACGGACATTCTCGATGGTGGACCAACCGGACCGGCTCGCCGATCTGTTGTCGACGATCGCGGTGCGCGCCTAGCGCCCGGTTGTCCGGGCCGCGACGCTGGCGGTATAGCGTTTCGGCCATGTCAGACGTGACGCAGACGCTCAAGGGCCGACGAATCCTGGTGACCGGCGGAGCCACCGGAATCGGTGCGGCCGCGGTCGGAGTCCTCACCGCGGCGGGAGCGGACGTCGCCGCGACCTACCACCGGACACCGCCACCGGAGGGCCTCGCCGCCGGCTGGCTGCAGTGCGATGTCCGCGACGCCGATGCCGTCACCGCGATGGTCCAACAAGCCGCCGGGCAGCTCGGCGGGCTCGATGTCCTGGTGAACGCCGCGGGGCTCTGGCAAGCCGGGATACCGGGTTATGTCGGCGCCGAAGATATTTCGTTCCTGCTGGACACCAACGTCAAGGCGACCATCCTGACCAATCAAGCGGTGTACGCCGTGATGAAGGATCAGGATCCCAAGGGCGGCAGGATCATCAACTTCGGATCCTCGGAAGCCATTATGGGCAGCCCGATTTCGGCCGTCTACGCCGCGACCAAGGGGGCGGTGCAGGCGTGGACGCGATCGGCCGCCAAGGCCTGGGCGTCCGACAACATCACCGTCAACTCGCTGGCGCCCGCGGTACAGACACCGGGTGCCGACCGGCTGCGGGATTTCCTCGGGCCCGACGCTGCCGCACTGATCGACCAGCAGATGCAGATGATGATTCCGCTCGGCGGAACCCTGGGCGATCCGGCGCGCGACGTCGGCCCGATGCTGGTCTTCCTGGCCGGTCCGGGGTCGGGCTTCATCACCGGGCAGCTGCTGGCCGTGGACGGCGGCCTGATGATGGTGGGCGGCTAGGACGCCACCGAACGCGCCCTTGGGAGAAAGCCGCCCGCAGTAGATTGAAATCCATGGATGGTCGGCTGGTAGGCAAGGCCGCGGTGGTGACCGGTGCGGCTAGAGGCATCGGCCGCGCCACCGCCGAGTTGTTCGCCGCGCATTCAGCGCGCCTGGTCCTCACCGATGTCGATGGCGACGGCCTGGCTGAACTTGCGACAGAACTGCGCGATCAGGGGGCACAGGTTCGGACCGTCACCGGCGACGTATCGATAGCCGCCGATGCCCGCCGCATGGTGATGACCTGCGTGCAGGAATATGGCCGGATCGACATCCTGATCGCCAATGCAGGTGTTATTCCGTTGTCGGACATTTTGACTGCCACGCCCGAAGACTGGGACTCAGTGCTAGCCGTTGACGGCCGGGGGATGTTCTTGACGTGTAAATACGCGATCGAACAGATGGTGGGCACCGGGGGTGCGATCGTTTGTTTGTCCTCCATCTCGGGCCTGGCGGGTCAGCGCGGCCAGGCGACTTACGGCCCGGCCAAGTTCGTCGCGACCGGTTTGACCAAACACCTCGCCGTGGAGTGGGCTGACAAAGGTGTTCGGGTGAACGCTGTCGCGCCCGGCACCATCAGCACCGAACGTGTCCGAGAACTGGCCGACGAGCCTGGCGGTGCCGCCTATCTGGAAGCCATCGAGAAGATGCATCCGATGGGGCGGCTAGGCACGCCAGAGGAGGTCGCCAAGGCGATTCTGTTCCTCGCCTCCGACGATGCCAGCTTCATCACGGGCCACGTGCTCGCCGTCGATGGCGGTTACTTGGCGCAATAAACCGACCCGCTAAGATAAGACGGACCGTCTCGTCTCGTAAGAGGGAAGGGCATCTCGATGGCTGACGACACCATGCAGGCGTTCCTGCGACGGCGCCTGTCGGATCCCAACGCCGCCGTGAAACACCGTGACGTGCAATGGAGTTGGAGCGAGCACCTGGAGCAGGCCACCGCGCGCGCCGCGGCACTGATCGGTGCCGCCGACCCGCAACGACCGCTGCACGTCGGCGCCCTGCTCGGCAATACCCCCGAGATGCTCAACCAGATGGCAGCAGCCGGCCTCGGTGGGTACGTGCTGTGCGGCCTGAACAACACCCGGCGCGGTGAGGCGCTGGCCGCCGACGTCCGGCGGGCCGACTGCCAGTTCGTGGTGACCGACGCCGAACACCGGCCGCTGCTCGACGGGCTCGACCTCGCCGGCACGCAGATCTTCGACATCTCGACACCGCAGTGGGCCGAATTCGTCGGTGCCGCCGGCGAACTGGTTCCGCATCGGGAAGTCGAAGCAACCGACGCGTTCATGATGATCTTCACCTCGGGCACCAGCGGAAATCCCAAGGCGGTGCAGGTCTCCCACCTGATGGCGATGTTCGCCGGCACCAACCTGGTCCAGCGTTTCGCCCTCACCGAAAAAGACACCTGCTATGTGTCCATGCCGCTGTTTCATTCCAACGCCGTCGTCGCCGGGTGGGCGCCCGCGGTGTGCTCCGGCGCCGCGATCGTGCCGGCGAAGTTCTCGGCGACCAACTTCCTCGACGAGGTCCGCCGCCACGGCGCGACCTACATGAACTACGTCGGCAAGCCGCTCGCCTACATCCTGGCCACCCCGCCACGGGACGACGACGGGGATAACCCGCTGCGGGTGGCATTCGGCAACGAGGCCAACGACAAGGACATCGAAGAATTCGGGCGCCGGTTCGGCGTCCAGGTCGAGGACGGCTTCGGCTCGACGGAGAACGCGGTCATCGTGATCCGCGAAGCGGGCACACCGAAGGGCTCGATCGGCAAGGGTATCGACGGGATCGCGATCTACCACAGCGACACCATCACCGAGTGTGCCGTGGCCCGCTTCGATGCCAGCGGGGCGCTCGCGAACGCCGACGAGGCGGTGGGCGAGCTGGTCAACACCGCGGGATCGGGTTTCTTCACCGGCTATTACAACGATCCCGCCGCCAACGCCGAACGCATGCGCCACGGCATGTACTGGTCCGGGGACCTCGCCTACCGCGACGCCGACGGCTGGATCTACCTGGCCGGCCGCACCGCGGATTGGATGCGGGTGGACGGCGAGAACATGGCCGCCGCGCCGATCGAACGAATCCTGCTGCGCCACAACGTGATCAATCGTGTCGCGGTGTACGCCGTGCCGGACGGCCATGTCGGCGATCAGGTGATGGCCGCACTGGTGCTGAACGAGGGCCAGACCCTGGAGCCCGAGGAATTCGAAAAGTTTCTGGGCGAACAGCCCGACCTGTCCCCCAAGGCGCGGCCACGCTACGTGCGTATCGCCACCGAACTGCCCAGCACCGCCACCCACAAGGTCCTCAAGCGTGAGTTGATCGCGCAGGGAACGTCCATCGGCGCGGGTGAAACCCTCTGGGAGCGTGAACCGCGCGGCACCGCCTACACGGACACGGCTAGCTCCTGGGCGCCCGGCGGCGGATCTGCCCCTTCGCCCGGGTGACCCGGTTGACGGGGTCTCTGGTTGTGCCGCTGGCGATCTCGTCGCGCAGTTGCGCGATGTTGGAGATCTCCGCGTACAGCCCGCGGATCGCGTAGTCCAGCACGGCGAACGAGGACCGTTGGTCCGGATCGTCGGTGATGCCGAGGTCGCGGGAGCGCTGCCGCGACCACAGTGCCTCGTCGAGCCGAGCCCGGGTGGCGTCGAGGTGCCGATCCAGGGTGTCGACGACGCGTTCGGGATCCTCGCCCCGCGAAAGCCAGGTTCGCAGGATGACGGGGTGCTTGATCACGACCTGATCGTCGCCCGGAAAGTGTTGGACCCAGCGCCGAAGCGCATCGAGCCCGGTATCGGTGGTCTCGTACAACGTGATCGCACGCTTGCCGGATTGGGCGGCGATTTCGCTGACCATCCCCCACTCCAGTAGCCGGGTCAGTTCGCGCCGCACGTGACTGACCGACGGCGACCAGTAGAAGTGGCCCACCGTCAGTTCGGCACGCGACTTGATCTCGCCGGCGGTCAGTTGTTCGTCGTTGGCCGCCAGCACGCCCAGCACCAGGTAGGCCGTGACCGGTAGGCCAGTGGTGCTGCGCCGGGGACTCACGACCGGCTACTTCTCGCCGGTGAAATAGGGCAGCGTGACGTCCGGGCCGACGTCATGGAATTGCACCCGCACCCGCATCCCGATCGCCAGCTCCTCGGGTGCCACCCCGACGATGTTGGTGAGCATCTGATAGCCCTCGTCCAGGGTGATGATCGCGGGCGCGTAGGGCGGTTCGAACTCCGGGGTGACGGGGCGGTAAACCACTGTCCAGCTGTAGATTTCGCCGGCCCCGGCACTGTTCGCCCAGTGCAGTTCGGTCGAGAGGCATTCGCGGCAGTGCTCGGTCGGCGGGAAGTTCGCCTGCCCGCACGCCGCACAGCGCTGATAGCGCAGCTCGCGGGATTGACACCCCTGCCAGAACGGCGCGCTGAGGTGACTGCTCGCGTGCGGCAGCGGACCGGTCTGCGGTTGCAACGGGGTCATCGCGGCTCGTCTCCGACGATCAGCACCGTGGTGAACAACGCGCCCGCTCCCCCGTTGCTGCAGAACGCAATATGCGCGTCGGGCACCTGCAGCGGTCCCGCGTCGCCGCGCAACTGCTGCACGGCGCGGATGGCGCGTTGCATCATTTGCGGGTTGGCCCCGGCGTGGCTGAACGACATGGTTCCTCCATCGGTGGTGATCGGATGACTGCCGCCAATAGCGATGTGGCCGTCGGCGACGGACGGTCCGCCTTCGCCCTCGCCACAGAAGCCGAAAGCCTCGAGCTGACGGATGATTTCGAACGAGAACGGGTCGTAGAGTTCCAGCACGTCGACGTCGTCGGGCCGGATTCCGGCGTGGCGGAACGCACCTTGAGCGGCGCGCGCACCGACCTGACCGTTGACGAAATCTCCGCGGCGCCCGGCGAGATCCCAGGCCGGTGGGTGCTGATACGACGGGCCATGGAAATCCGCGCCGCTGCCCAGCACATAGATCGGCCGGCTGGTCGGCTCGCCTTTGTCCAACACCTTCTCGACGTTCGCCACCACCAGGGCGCAGCCACCCTCGGAGGTGGTGGCGCAGTCGAGCAGGTGAAACGGGTCGGCGATCGGCCGGGATGCGGTGATGTCGTCCGGGGCGAACGGACCGCGTTGGTAGTAAACGGCTTCGGGGTTCTGCGATCCGTTGTTGCGGATGGTCGACGCAACGATGGACAGCTGTTCGCGGGTGGTGCCGTAGACGTGCATGTGCCGCCGGGCGATCAGCGCGAACTCGGCGGTGGTGAACATTCCCCACGGCGCGACGAATTCGTTCTCGGGCCTGGTCCATGGCGCCGTGGCCTCGTGGTCGCGGTATTCGCCGGCCTGGGCGGCGACCAGCACGACGACGTCGGCCATGCCGTGCTCGATCGCGGTGACCGCCTCGGTGATCATGCCGACCCCGAAGGCCAGGCCTTGCCAAGCCGGGCCGATCCGCAAGTCGTAGATCAACGAGGTCGAATGCGGGCTCGCACTGATGCCGTCGACGTCGTCGAGGCTCAGCCCGGCATCGTCGAGTGCACCCTGTATCGCCTTGATCGCCAGCCCGCGCGACGTTTCGCCGTCCAGGCGCCGTCCCTGCCGGGTGTTGTGCACCCCGACGATCGCCGCGGTGCGCTTCGTCGCGCTCACCCTTGCTCCATCCGTTGCGGTCCTTCAGTTTTCATCCGCTACTACCCCGAGATAGGTTCCCAGGACGTCGTATCGCCGTCCGTCGCGCAGCACCGTGCCGATCGTTCGGGTGCGCGGGTCGGCGGGCGGCGTTCCGGCATCGACCACGTCGATGCGCACGTCGACCGGCCGCGCGGTCTGCGGGTCGGTGATCTCGACGACCATTGCCACCGCCCGCTCGTGTTCGTCCCACTCGACACTGGTGATCCGGTGCCGCGCAGTCAGTTCCATCACGATCGAGTCCTGACGCACCAGAAAGCGCACCGGCGCGCACAGCTCTCCCGCCCGCGGCGGCACGCACAGCGTGACGGCCATGTCACAGGCCCGCCGGCCGGGCGCTGGTTGCGCCCGCCGCGCGCAGTGCCGCCAGGTCTTCGGCGCTGCGGCCCAGTACGCCGGTCAGCACCTCGCTGGTGTGCTGCCCGTACAACGGGGACCCGTGCCGGATCCACCGCCGGGGCTTCCCGACGAAAACGAAAGGCATACCGACGCAACGGAATGAGCCGGCCACGGGATGCTCGACCGTTTCCCAGAAGCCGCGGGCGAGCAGTTGCGGGTCGCTCAACAATGCGGCCGCCTCCGTAACCCGGGCCGCGGGCACCCGCGCGGCACGTAGCGCGGCGACCGCGTCGCCCACCGGGCGATGCCCGGTCCAGTCCGAGAGCAGCTTGTCGATCTCGTCGGCCCGCTCCCGCCACCCGGCCTCCTCGGTTCCGAGTTCGGGTTTGTCGAGGAGGGTGGCCAACGCGGCGCGCGCGGCGTCGGTCGTCGCGGCGAGTGCCACCCATTCGTCGTCGCCCTGGCAGCGATACACACCCTGCGGAGCCGCGCCGGGTCCTCGATTTCCCGCTCGGCGCATCTCAATTCCGTTGCGCGAGTATTCGAGCACCATTTCGGCGGCGATATTGAGCGCCGACTCCACCATCGTGGACTCGACCTGCATGCTGGCGCCGTTCCGGTCGCGGATCACCAGCGCCGCGATGGCCGCGAAGGCGGAGTGCAACCCGGCGATCGGATCGCACACGCCGCGCGGAATGACCGGCGGCCCATCGGCATGCCCGGTCATCCACGCCATGCCCGTCGCCTGTTCCATCGTCTGAGCGAAGCCGACGCGGTCGCGCCACGGGCCGTCGAGGCCGAACGCCGGCATCCGGACCATCACGGCGCGCGGATTGGCCGCGTGCACCGAATCCCATTGCAGCCCGAAGTTTTCCATCACCCGCGGGGAGAAGTTCTCAATGACCAGATCGCTCGCGGCAATGAGCTCCAGCGCCAGCGCCCGGCCGGCGTCGGTGCTCAGTTCGACGCTGACGCCGCGCTTGTTGTTGTTGCTGCACAAGAAGACCGGGCCCCACTCCCACCACTGGTCCCAGTCGGGTGGGCGGCCCGCGGAGAACCGCATGCCGTCGGGGCGGCGCACGCCCTCGAGCTTGATTACGTCGGCGCCCAGCGTGCCCAGGAATTGGGTGGCGACCGGCCCTGCCCAAAACGCCGTGAAATCGGTGATCCGGATGTCGGACAACGGAAGTGCGCCGGGGTCGGCGAGTTTCGGCCAGACGGGCCGCGGCGACCAGTGCACCCGGCCGTTGTCGGCACCCAGTAATGGAGGCAGTCCCGGTGGGCGCGTCGTGATGGCATCGCTGCGATACGGCACCCGCGGCTGCAGCACCCCGATCTCGGATTCGACGAACACACCCCGCTCCACGAAGTGGTCGACCGTCGGCAGGGTGGCGGGGGCGCCGATGGGTGCCACCGGGATGCGGAACGCCACCGCGAGATCGACGATCTCCTGCGTGGTGCGGGCCTGGGTCCACTGCGTCACCATGTCGAGGAACTCGTCGCGGCGCTCGACTCGACCGACGAACGATGCCAGCTCGGCGTCGTCGACCAGCTCCGCGCGATCGATCATGATCAGAAAGTCCTGGAACTGTTGCGCGGTGATCGTGCAGAAGCCGACATTGCCGTCGGCCGTCGGGACGATCGACGGCAGTTCCAGACTGCGTTGGTGTAGCAGGGAATCCGCGCCCAGGACGCTGGCCGACATCGCGGACAGCCCGCCCATCGCGATCGCCATCGCCTCGTACGTCGAGACGTCGATGACCGCGCCGCCGCCACCCCGGGCGGCATGCCGGGCCGCGGCGGCCGCGGCCGGGGCGGCGAACGATGCAGCCAACCACTCCCCCAGCCGGCCGCCCGCCTGGACCGGTTCGTCGCCCGGCCAGCCCCGGCCGGAGATCGAGCCGCACAATGCTTGCAGGATGAACTCGTTAGCGACCAGTTGGTCGTCGACGTAGGGCCCGGTCGTGCCGAACGGCGTCACGGAGACGACCACGGCCGCGGCGCCGGTGTGCGCCGTGATGTCGTCGAGTATCCAGCCATCGGTCAGGTCGGTGAGGATCACGTCGGCACCGGCCAACAGCGCGGCGATCTCGCCGGGATCAGTAACCGATTTCTTGCCCGCCGCCAGGTAGCCGAACAGCGCCCCGGGCGGGCCGCCGGCCGACCAGCCGCGCATCGAATCACCTTGCGGTGACTCGATCTTCACGACGTCGGCGCCGGCGTCGGCGAACATCTTGGCGCAGTAGGACACCGCGATCCCGTTGGACAGCTCCAGCACACGCCAGTCGGTGAACGGTGCCTGGGCCGCCACGCTCAATTGCCCAGCGTGGTAGCGCGGCCGGCGATGCCGCTCACCTCGGCCGTCACCGGTATCTGCGCCGATGCCTGTGCCTGCAGCGCGAACTGCGTCATCCGCGTCCACGCGTCACGGTCGCGCTGGCTGGCCTGGCGTCCGACGTGGGTCACCACGTCCACATCCGTCGCCTGCGCGCGCAGCTGGCCGGCCCGGGCATGCTCCTTCGGTATGTACCGGAACGGGTCGAAAGAGTATGCGGCCATCGCGTTTTCGTGGGTGATCTTGTCGATGACCGCATCGTCGAGGTGGCCCATCGTCTCGACGACGTCCTCGGGCGCGAACGGCCAGTTGCTGTCGGAGTGCGGGAAGTCGGATTCCCAGCACAGCATGTCCTCGTTGAACCAATCCATGTTGCGCACGCCGACTTTGTCGCTGATGAAGCAGGTGTAGAAGTGCCGCTTGAACACATCGCTGGGCCCTTCGTAGCCCGGCGGGAAAGTCGCCAGCGTCCAGCCCGAGTGCCGGTTGTAGACATGCTCGGCCCGCCACAGGAAGTACGGGATCCAGCCGACATCGCCCTCGGTGAGCGAGAACTTCAGCTGCGGGAAGTCAGCCCAGAATTCGGCCCAGATCAGCTCGGTGAAGGTGAACATGCTCATCATCGACGACGCCGTCATCTGCACGCTGGGCGGAGCGTCCGTCGACACCTGCGGGGATCGGGACGCGGAACCGACATGGGTGCACAACACCGTTTTGTTCTCGCAGACGGCCTCGAACAACGGGTACCAGTACTTGGTGTGAATGCTGGGCATTTGCAACGCTTCTGGGTTCTCCGAAAATGTCACCGCGTGACATCCCTTGTCCGCCAGGCGCTTGACCTCCTTGGCCGCCTCGTTCACGTCGTAGAGCGGCAGGATGCCGCAGGGGATGAACCGGCCCGGGTAGGCCGCACACCACTCGTCGACGTGCCAGTCGTTGTAGGCCTTGATCATGACCAGGTTGACGTCGCGATCGGGGCCCTGGTTGAGGACCTGGCCGGAGAAGCCGGTGAAATTCGGGAAGTTCAAACCCGCCAGCTGCCCGCCGGCGTTCATGTCGCGGACCCGCTCGTCGACGTTGAAGCAGCCCGGCCGCATCTCGTCGTAGCGCGAGGCGTCGATGTTGTACATCTCGCGGGGTTTGCCCGCGACGGCGTTCAGGCCCATGTTCCGCCCGCGGACCTCGCCGTAGTACCACTGCTGGACCCCATCGGGCTCCATCACCACCCGCGGCGCGCGCTCTTTGTACTTTGCCGGCACGTGCGCGTCGAACATGTCCGCAGGCTCGGCGATGTGATCATCCACACTGATCAGGATCAGATCGTCTTTATTCATGCCGTGCTCCTTGAATGCAGCGACTAGTAGACGATGATCTCAGTCACAGATCTAACGCCAGTCGTTGCTGCTCCTGGGAAGTTAAACGGGCTATAACAGCAGTAATATACCGCTGGAGCCGAGGCTGGCAACACGTCTTCACCCGTTCGGTACATAGTGACTAATAGTCCGTGCATCTCGAAGGTGTGCCGAGGCCCGGGATTCCCGGATCGTGACTACCGGTCGCCGCCGCCGTGCCACCATGAATCATGGCTGGGCCCGAGTTGAACGCGAGCAAGGTGGTGCGACCCACCAATGCCGACGTGGCTCGTTTGGCCAGCGTGTCGACCGCGACGGTCAGCTATGTCCTGAACAACGCGGCGGGTCGCAGAATCTCTGAGCAAACGCGCGAGGCCGTCCACCGCGCCGCCGAGCTGCTGGGTTATCGGCCCAACCTCGCCGCGCGCAACCTCGCCCGGGGCAAGAGCGGCGTGGTTTTGTACGTGGTGCCGCACGTGGCGGTCGGCGAGATGCCGATGATCGCCGGCAGCCGAATGACCACCGAACTCGCCCGCCTGGGCCTGCTTCAGGTGCAGATCTTCGAGACCGACGACGACCAGCATGTCGTCGATGCGATCGAGAACCTCGACCCGATCGCGGTCACCAGCCTGTTCCCGCTCAGCGCGGCCGCCTCGAACACGTTGCGGGCAATGGGCATACCGAACATCGAGATCGGGACGCTGCCCGCACTTGGCGACCCCCACCTCTCCATCGGAGAGCTACGAGTCGACCATCTCGTCTCGCGCGGCCACCGGCAGCTCGCATTCGCCTACACCGGCATCCCCAGATGGCGCACCCTGGGCGACTACTGGTTCGAGGGCGTCGCCCGCGCGGCGAAGGCACGCGATCTGCCACGGCTGGCCGTCGCCGAGCTGACCGTCGAGAATTCCGCGGAGGTGGTGCGCGGGTGGGTGCGCGACGGCGTGACGGCCGTGTGCGCACAAAGCGACGAGATCGCCTGCCTGGTCCTGCACGGCATCCATGAAGCGGGGCTGCGTTGCCCGCGCGACCTCGCCGTCATGGGCGTCGATGCCACCCCGATGGGTGTGGTGAGCAGCCCACCACTGACCACCATGCAATTTGTTTCGCGTGCGGTCGCCGATATCGCTCTGGCCGCCCTGCTGGAACGGTTGGGGTATCCGGCCCCGCCGTCGGGTGGGCCGAGCGAGATCGCCCATCTGATCGTGCGCTCGTCGACCTAACCGCGCAGCGGTAACTCATTGGCGGACAGCGTCTTTGACTCCGCGCCGGTACCCGGCCCCGGCCGCAGATGCCGCCACCAACACGCGATGTACAGCAGCATCGAGATCACCAGCGCGGCCAGTACCCACAAGACGATTGTCAGGTCGATCCAGCTTCCGAACGCCGGTGAGCCGGGGAGGGCGTTTCTCAGCGGGACCACCGCGAACAACATCGCCGCGTACCAGGTCGTCATCGGCGACTGGAACTTTCGTCGATCCCGCAGCGTCTGAACCGCGACGAACACCGCCGCACCGGCTATCGCGACCAGAATGCACAAGAGAACGATCGCGAACGCCATGGTGCTCGCCGCGCGCTGCATGTCCACCTCGTAGACCCCGGGTCTGGCGTTATCGGGTCTGGACGCCTGTAGTTTCCAGCCGGCCAACCGATCCATGATGACGACGTTGGCGCGTTCCGGTTTCTGGGCAGCGCCGACGCGAAGCTCGACCGTGATCGGTCCGGTGTAGTAGCGATCGAATGGCCAGCGTTCGACGTCGCGCGAGAGGGTCAGCGGAACGGGGATAACGCCGGGAAGCATGCCCTTGGACCATGTCCGCTTGACCGGCGTCGCGACAGACGTGACCTCGACTGTGAGGTCTTGCTTGAGACCGTCGGTGGCGGGATCGAGCAGCGCGGCACCTGGCGAAATCGCGAGGTTGCCCATCAGGACGCTGTAGTTGGATTCGACACTTTCGATGTTCAGCGTCACGGCGGTCGCATTGCCGGCCTGCGGTGTATCGCCGGAGACGCGCCGCGGACCGGCACCGTCGATGTACAGCACCACCGACGTGATCATCACGCTGGCAATGACCGCCAGCAAGACGACGAGTCCGGCCCTCATGTGCGACCTGCCCCCGGTGACCGCGATTTCAGGGTCGGAGAGATCGTCCGACCACGCTGGCACTGTTCGCCCCCTGTTCAATGACTTCGGGCCGATGGTAATCGGACAGATGCGGGGATGACCCGCGCTGACAGCGCCTTCCAAGCAGTTCGACAGGGTAGGCCTGCGCGCCTGACAACCGCGGCTGTCCGCGCGCAGCTAACCCGCGCTGGCATACTCCCGTCTGAGCGGACCGCCGGATAGGAGCAATTCGATGGACATCGTCGACGCCCAGGTGCACGCCAACATGCTCGGCACCGAGATCACGCTGGCGATCATGGACGCCCTGGGCATTGCGGGTGTGGTCTTCGACGAGTTCGACCGGTTTGCCCACGAGGGGCTGCTGCCCGGCTACCGCCTGGCCAACGGCGCCTTTCGCTGCGTGGGGCCGAATGCCGAGGCGGCGGCGATAGCTCATCCCGATCGCTTCGCCTTCCTGATGCGGGTAGATCCGACCGACCCGGGCCTCGAAGCTTGGATCGAGACACTGACCGCAGCACCCGGGTTCAAGGCCCTGCGCGTCACGATGTTCACCCCGGCCGATGCTGCGGTGTTCGAGGAGGGCGGGCACGATCGGCTGCTGAAAATCGCACGGGCGCATGGCTTGCCGGTATTCGTCACCTGTCCCGGACGGGTGCCGCACCTGGCCCAGTACGCGCAGCGCTTTCCCGACGTCCAGTTCGTCATCGACCATTGCGGTGCCGCGTTCGATGCGCCGCCCGGCCAAGCCAGCATCGACGACGCGGTGGCGATGGCGAGCCATGCCAACGTGGCCTACAAGTGGGGGCACGCGGCGTCGTTCCTGTCCACCGAGCCCTACCCGTTTGCCGACCTCGAACCGAAGCTGCGCCGCGCGCTCGACGCCTTCGGACCGCAGCGGGTGATGTGGGCCAGCGACTACACGATGACCCGGCACCGCGCGTCCTGGGCCGAGACTCTGTTCAGCATCCGCGACTCGACGTGGCTGTCGGAGGACGAGAAGGCTTGGATTCTCGGCGCAACGGCCCGACAGATTCTGAAATGGCCAGCGCCGCAAGCCAGCTCGTAGTTGGGTCAGGCGATCGTAATCGCCGCCAGGCCGTGACGCACCCGGTCGGGCAGCGATCCTCCCTCGCTGAGCCAGTCGTCCAGCGCGATGCGCACCGCCGCCATCGCCAGCGCGCCGATCAGCCGGGGCCTGGGATCTTGGGGCGCCAGCTCGGGTAACCGGGGCGCGATCAGCTCGGCGATGGCCGCTTCGTAACGCACGTAGATGTGGAGGTTCCACGCCTCCAGCGTCTCCGAAGACCTTGTCAGCGTGCCTAATTCACGCACCTGGTCCTCGATCTCGGCGAATCCGAGGGCGAGGTCGCCGAAGGCCGCGGCGACGGCCTCGAGGGCGGTCAGATGGTCCGGCTGGGCGGCCAGTGCACTGGTGATCCGGTTCAGCCAGTGGACATTCATCCCCTCGGCGACGGCGTCTTCCTTGGAGTTGAAGTAGCGAAAGAAGGTCGCCCGGCCGATGCCGGCCGCGTCGGCGATACGGTCCACGGTGGCCCCGGCCAGCCCGACATCGGCGACGAGCTTCGCCGCGGCCGCCGCGATGCGCTGCCGCGTCGCCGTGCGCTTTTGTTCCGCGAGGGACATCGACGCGGATGTCACAGACATCCACCCACCATATCCGCGCGAATCAACGGGCAGACGCGATCCGCCCACCGTCGGTGGCCTTCCCAGGAGGCAGTCCGTCGTCTTAATATGAGACTATGTCTCACGCACCGGCAACGACGCCGATCGATCAGGCGGCCCCGCAGTCCCGCGCCGCATGGCAGTTCTTCCAGCAGATGATCACCGACGTCACCAAGATCGTGACCGAGGACGCCGAATCCGAACGCGAGCTGCTCGAAGGCCTGCGGGTGATCGCCCGGGTGTCGTCGCTGTGCTCGCAGATGGCCGTCGAGGCTGACACCGCGCGCCCGGCCTTCTTCGATATGTGTTCGGACACCCGGATGCTCGGCGGACCCAACCCCGACGGCAACTACTTCCTGGCGATGATCCGCGGCGACCGGCGCTATCGGATCACCGGCACCCGCGGCACCACCGCCTACCTCGGCTTCCAGATCCTGGCCGGCACCGGCCTGACGCCACGGCGGATGTCCAACTACGTCGGCGACACGAACCTGGACCTGAATTCCGGCGAGTTCGCGCTGGTCCTCTCGGCCGACGAACCGGCCGATCTGGGCGGCGCGCAGTGGATCCAGATCCCCGACGACGCCTCATCGGTCGTCGTCCGCGAGTACATCGGTGATCGCGAGGCCGAAGCGCCGGCCACGCTGCGCATCGAGGCGCTCAACCCCGACCCGGTGTCCGCGTTGTCCGACAACGAACTGGCTGAACAGTTCACCGCGATGGCGTGGTCGTTGATGAAGCTCACCACGCTGCACCGCACCATCAAGCCCGAGCTGCTGCAGCAGCCGAACACGCTGCTGACCGCCCAGGCCGCCGATCTGGGCGCGGCCGACACGACGCCGGACAACCTGTACATGATGGGCACCTACCGGCTCGACCCCGGCCAGGCGCTGGTGCTCGACATCGAGCCGCCCGACACCCGGTACTGGAACGTCACGCTGGAAAGCGTCTGGCACGAATGTTTCGAACCGCGCCGCCGGCACAGTTCGGTGACCAATCGCGGCGTGCAGCCGGACGCCGACGGGCGGGTCCGTATCGCAATCTCCGCGCAGGACTTCGGGTTTGGACATTGGCTCGACACCGGTGGCCGTCATCGCGGCTTCGTCGTCCTGCGCTGGCTGGACAACCCGACCGCACCCGACGTGAAGGTTTCCGTGTGCGAGGACGGGGAGCGGGCATGACGCTGCAGGAGCGGTTCAACCCGGACAACCTCATCGCCGCCGCCTGCGAACAGGTGGGCAGTGACGACTTCGGCGCCGACGGTTGGCGACCCGGTCTGGAGCGCGTCGCCGACGGGCTGGTCAACGATGCGCGGCTCTCGGCGATCGGTGTGGAGGTCGCCCACCTCGATCTGATGCGGGCCCTGAAGAACCGGCTCGGCGTGATCGCCTGGCGCAAGCAACATCCCGAGATCGCGGACCAGCCGATCACCGCGCCGATCTTCATCGTGGGGCAACCGCGTACCGGGACCACCATCCTGCACGACCTGCTCGCCCAGGATCCCGAGCTGCGGGCACCGTTGACTTGGGAGGTCGACGAGCCCTGTCCGGTCCCGCAACCCGAGACCTATCACAGCGACCCGCGAATTGCGCAGGCGCAGGCCAGCATCGACATGTCCGAGCAGATCGTTCCCGGCTTCCTGGCATTTCACCCGATGGGTGCGCTCCTTGCGCAGGAGTGTGTGCGCATCACCGGCAGCGAGTTCACCAGCATGATCTACACGGTGCAGTACCGGCTGCCGAGTTACTATCGCTGGCTGCTCTACGAGGCGGATCACA
This sequence comes from Unio delphinus, assembly GCA_029339505.1. NCBI lineage: Eukaryota > Metazoa > Mollusca > Bivalvia > Unionida > Unionidae > Unio > Unio delphinus. Next base: position 47,825 of record JAQISU010000628.1, read on the forward strand.
CCGGCGCCTACCGTTATCACCGAATCTTCTTGCAGCACCTACAGTCCGGCGTTCCGGGTCAGTGGCTGCTGAAGTCGCCGGCGCACCTGTGGCAGCTCGACAAGCTGATGGCCGAATACCCCGACGCATTGGTGGTGCAGACGCACCGGATCCGCTCAATGTCATCTCGTCGATCGCCGCGCTGACCCATCACCTACGCCGGATGGGCAGCGACGAGACGAACATCGCCGACTGCGCGGCGCAATCGTACGAGGAGATCACTGTCGGCCTCGACCGCGGAATGGCCATGCGCGACAAGGGCGTTATCCCGGACGGCCGCGTGATCGACGTCCAGTTCGCCGATTTCGTGAAGGACCCCTGGACGACGATCAAAGACATCTATGCCTCGCTCGGCCTC